>JXTC01000097.1:856061-884746 GCA_002914845.1 Trema orientale | reverse complement strand
AATACTCATAGTTAGGTTAAAAAAAAAAAACTACTAGATTGGTGCCCTATTGTATCAAATATATATATAGACACACATCAAGGGTTAGTATGCGAGAATAAATATGTCAACAAGCAGGACGAGACCGGTTTTATGTTTACCATCCATGTTCCTATTATTATTTTATTATGCCATCCCCGTATCATTCGCCATCTTAATTGATGCGGGACAATTTTGGAGAATCCCCAATGGGAGGTTTTTTCATTAGTTTATCAGGATTCTCATTTGGTATCGTCATCTTGAATTAATTAAATAATCCTATTTTGGTTCAAATCTTTTAAAAGTCTAAATACATTCGAAAAAAAATCTAAATTAAAATTATCTTCATTGAAAACTCCAATTTTAGCTCAAATTCATTGGAATTATAAGTTAATAAAAGACCTAAATAACTAAAAACACATTCAAATAAAGCTTTAACATGTTATAGTTATCCAATGTAAAATATTTAATACCAAAATCATATAGCATATCATTCATTTAAAAAGATAACACAATCTCAAATATTTAAACTCAAACAATATTAGTATATGACTATATATTATTAGATTTTTTTTAAAAACAATATAGTTCGATTATTATTATATAAAAAAATAGAAATTAACTTATGCATAATTAGGGCAGAGTTGGTACGAGGCACTCAATCCTCATGCATGTCCCGTCCTGCTAAATATTAAACGAGGAATCCCCGCCCGTGTCTCTCACCTTTTTATGACAGTAAAAATCTACCTTATTCGGGCATGTGCACTGTAGTGCCCAAAATTCTCACAAGTACATCTTGCCAATAATAAACATCATTGCATCTTATTTTCATATCTTTATTTTTAATTTCAAAGATAAAATGCTTAATTAAAATACTTATTATAACAATTAAAGAAAAGAAAATTTAATTGACTAACCAAGATTTAAAATTTTTTTTTAATGTGCAATGAAAGGCCAATTTTTAAACTGAAGAGAAAGTGATATTCTTATGGGAATAAGATTAAAATATCTATCTCATGTTGCTAATTAGATGCCTTTTATATGGTGAAATTAAATAATATAGTTGCTAGTAACTAGGACTTTTTTTTGTTCATAGTGAATAATTTTGGCACGATCGTATTATTTTCTCTTGTATGTGGTATTGACTATAATTACTAAATTAATATTGTTTGCTTTTCTTTTAAATTATCTTAAGTAATGGATATGTATGTGTAGAGCTGATCGTATTATTTTCTCTTGAATGTGGTGTTGACTATAATTACTAAATTAGTATTGTTTGTTTTTCTTTTAAATTATCTTAAGTAATGGATACTAATGTGGAGAGCTAGTCGTGGGGAAACACCCACCGCCACACATAGAAAGGTTATAATTAAAGAAATAAAATATAATAAAGTTAGATAAAATGTAAGTTTACAATCGATATTATCCTAAGTCGGCAAACACTTTTTCTGTGTTCTATACATATGTTTTCAACCACTTTCTAACTGATAGTTTAAAAAAAAAAAAAAAAATCTCCTTCACGTATTACCTTCTTAAGACTTCCTCATATAGATCTCGCTGCAGTAAAAAGGTAAGCTAATTAATCTCTTTAAAGATATGTTATTATGTCATATTAGTTATTCTTCCTTAATTATTCCAACTGCATGTCTATATATACCTGATCATAATTATTTAGCTACTAAGGTTATTATTTTTTTCTTTATTAATGAATCACGTATAAGTATGGAGCTTTTCTAAAGATTATTATTGTTAGGTAGTATTTTTTCATATTTCTAAATTATTATATATGGGTGTTTTTAGGATATGTTTGATTGTTGGTTAAATCGAAATCAGGACACATTAAAGAAGTTCAATGTTTTCCTATTTAAATATGTGCATATGCTTTTATTAATAAAAAAATATATATTAGAATTATTTAAGATGTTTAATAGTTTACCACAATTAATTATGACTATAAGAAATTAGAAAGAATAACTATAGTTCAGGATCTATTTTCTTGACCAAGTGACATTGGATTGTACTCAAGTATACCAAGTTGTTGTCTTTTACATATTTTGATGAGATGTATATCTACTTTGATCTCTAGTTGCAGTACATGTACAGACTATTATTATTTTATGTGTAAAAAAAAAATGAAATGGGAACATGAATCTCTTAAACCTTTAGTCGTATTCTAATTAATCTCATCTAAAATAATAGCAATAATAGTAATGATATGTGAACTAAGATCAAGTTTCACAAAATATGAACTATATTCCAGCTTTTAATATTTTATATGACCATGTAAAATAGGTTTATTTATTATTTATAGTGATAATTTCATGAGAAGTGAATTAAGTATATATGAATGGTCAGGCCTTAAGTACATCAAGAGGCTCTTTGGAGAAGAAATCTGTTTTTCACCTTACTTTCTATTATAGGATTCAAAGTAAGTGAGAATTCCACTCTAGTATCACAAGAATGTATGTATATGATTGTATATATTAAAGGTGATATATCTGTGACATTGAGCTTTATATATTTAAAAATTGTTCATGTCATTTCATGAGACATGTCATATTTTTATACACAAAATAATTATTTACAGATTATAATTTTAATAAAGAATTTTGTACCCTAAAAATTGTTTAAATTTAAAGAGGAGTGTGGTTCTTATCTTACTGATCTAGTAGGTAAATGTGGTTAAATCCCTTGAGGTTAAGTCCAAGACAGAGTATGCCAACTAAGAGAGAGGTGAGATCCCTTGAGGTTAATTCTAAGATAGGGTAAGCCTCAAATGATATTTATTAAGAAGATACTTACTATATTACTGAGTTAGGAACTATACCAAGGAGGGGGACCAAATATAATTTAAATAATAATAATAACTAAGGAAATTAAGGGTAAAAAGATTAATAAATTTTATGTACAAATTGTTCATAAGTATGTATGGATTTCTATTTACTGGGCCATTGCTCATTTAGTTTTTGTGATGCAGATGATCAGAACCAGAAATAATATTGGTTGAGCTGTTTCCACTCTAATATTATTCATATACCAACTTTGAATTAAAGAAAGACTTTTTGAGAATCTTTAATATATTTTTACTATATATATTTATATAGTTGATTCTGTGGGAGTTGTCAAGAGAAGTAAAATCATGTTTTGTACTGTGCAAAATGTAAATATTTCTACAGTGTAAAAAGGATGCATCACTGATATTTTTTTTTTAGAACCAAACAGAAAAGTTTAAATCTTTCTTGTACTTTCTATTTTTTTAAGGTTAATGAATGTGAGTTGGCACTATTTAGCTTTCCTATATATAAATGAGCATATTTGTACGTAGTATAACTAGGGGTATTACATGCATCATCCATTTCGGTGAAACTGACATCCCTCTGGGAGGGGATGAGTGAGGTTCAAACTCCACACCCAATGCTTCTCGAGGAAAAGATTTTTCCATACTAGCTATCAACTCATGGTAAATATGTTTGTTAGCAATAGTTAAGGTTCAACCCATCTTAATTTCTTCCATCCGATTTTAACTCTTTAATCTTTTGTTCCAATGCTTAACATGTGTACTCAACCAAAATATAGAAGAAAAAAATAGTGAAAAAAGTAGTGCAACAAGTAAGCACTACTCTTATCCAAATCTCATATTTGATATCAACTTGGGATTGAGAGGAATACTGAATGCACAATCTTTTTCACTTTCGAGTCTCACAACTGAATACGTGAATTACACTATCTAGATTCATATTTTAATAAACAATAAATCAGAATTTATATGTCAAGTAGTGAAGCTAGAGAGTATAAAACAGAGTACTTTTTTTGTTTTTTCAAGTAATCCTCTTAGAATAAATACTTCATACACCAAAGAAGAAAAAAAGTCTCACATGAATAAGATTGATTATCTCATTCAAAAGTATGATATTACTAATACACACTCAATATTTGTGGCCCCACTTTCATTCTACATTCTGAAATACCGTGCATCCCACTTCTAAAAAACTTCTCTTTTAAATTTAATGTTAAACTGAATCAAAATAATTTTATTCCACGTTCGAATAGGTCTCAACTTATTCATAAAAATTATATTAATTCAATCTAATATTACACTTGATATATTTAAGAATTGAATTGGAGAACAATAAACAAACTAGGGTTTCTTGTTGCATAGCACTATAAAAATACATCAAAAAAAAGAGTTTATATAGACTAACAAATAGATAATAAAAAGATTAAAAATACTTTCACTAAAGATAAATAATAAAAAACTAAATATAATCTAACAACACCAACTTTAGAATAGTATTAAGATGTCAATACAGTCCAACACTATTCAAATCTGAATAATAATCATATTTAATTCTGAACACCAAACCAACATCTAGACATAAATAAATAAACAGATCTCATACATAGTACCTAGAATTAAAGACTTTATCATCATAAAATAAGTTCTTAAGCTAAACCCTAATTTCCCTTTAAAAAAATAATGACACGGAGAGGGTGTAGCAATATTAATATCTTTTTTATACATATAATTGTTGGCCGTTGGCGACAGAAGTTGACTATGTTATTTTTTATTACTTTTCTGTTATCAACACATATGGAAAGCTACACATCTGATTTTTAAAAGAAAAAAAAAATAAACACCTGAACTTTGAATCAACGACAATATTGACCAACATCTCTCTCCTCTCCTCTCTTCCTCTCCACCGGACCGAAAATGTGCGAAACTGAGAGAGAAAACAGAAACATAGTGCTATTCCCATTCATGGCACAAGGACACATAATTCCATTTCTAGCCTTAGCCCATCGACTAGAACAAGTTACAAACAAATACTACACCATAACTTTGGTCACAACCCAGCTCAATATCCCAAAACTCAGACTCTCCCTCCCTCCGAACTCCTCCATTGAGCTCGCCGGAATACCATTTCCCGGCGACGGCTATGGCCTCCCTCCCGGCGTCGAGAACACCGACGCCCTTCCCTACCATCTTATTTCCAACTTCTTCGAAGCCTCTCTCTCACTCGAACCCTCCTTCAGAAAACTCATCTCTGATCTCTGCTCCCACCAAAACGGCCGCCGCCGGCCCTTCTGCATCGTCGCCGACATTTTCTTCGGGTGGTCGGTGGACATTGCCAGGGAGTTCGGTGTTTTCCACGCGATCTTCTCCGGGGGTGGCGGCTTCGGCATCGCGTGTTATTACTCTGTGATGCAGAACCTGCCTCACCGGAGGAACGGGGCCGTCGGCGGCGACGAATTTTCATTGCCGGACTTCCCCGAAGCTTCGAGAATCCACGTCACTCAGGTTTCCGAATACTTACGAGTGTCAGATGGGTCTGATAAGCATTCCATTATTGTACGGAAACTGCTTTCGTTTTGGTTTAGTACTGATGCGATGTTGTTCAACACGGTGGAGGAGCTCGAACAGAGCACTGGCCTGTTGTACTTCCGCCGTATATTTGGCCGGGATGTCGTTTGGGCCATTGGGCCGGTCGTTTCGCAGGTGAGGAGGCCCGTGAAAGAAGCCGGAGTCACATCAGAGGCGTGCACCAAATGGCTCGACTCAAAACCAGAAAAATCTGTGCTTTATGTATCTTTCGGGTCACAGCACACCATACCAGCACCCCAGATGATGGATTTGGCTGTGGTTTTGGAGGCCAGTGGTAAAAATTTCATCTGGGTTGTTAGGCCGCCCGTTGGATTCGACATAAATGGCGAGTTCAAGGCCGAGGAGTGGCTGCCGGAGGGATTCGAGGAGCGAATTACGGAATCGAAAAGAGGGTTGGTGGTGCGTAAATGGGCGCCCCAGGTTGATATTTTGGCTCATGGAGCTGTCTCTGCTTTTCTCAGCCACTGTGGATGGAACTCGGTGCTGGAATCAATCAGCAATGGCGTGCCCATAATTGGATGGCCTTTTGTGGCGGACCAGTTCTACAATGCCAAGTTTTTGGAAGAAGTGTTGGGAGTTGGTGTTGAGGTCGCGAGAGGGAAGAGCTCTAGAGTTGGACATGAAGAAATGGTGGAAAAGATTGAGCTGGTGATGAACATCAATGGTACAGAGAAGGGAAGAGAAATCAGGAGGAGAGCTTGGGAGGTAAGGGACATCATCAAGAATGCTGTCAAAGATGAGGATGACTTCAAAGGGTCTTCTGTCAAGGCCATGGACGAATTCTTGAATACAGCTTTTGCTTATCAGGGAGACAAGAGATAGAGGAAAGCAGAATTCTAGCAGAGGTTGGAAACTGGAGAAGAGATATGGAGTTCACTATGATATATATTCACCGCTATAAATCATATCTTAACATTTTTCTCTTTTTTTTTTTTTTTTTTTGGAGAAAGGATCTAAATATGTGATTTGCATATGTTTCTTTGTGTTTTACCCGGTGCTTGAAATCAATAAGAAAGAGTTCAAATTAAGACATAAATGTTACTACTTTTATGATTTTATTTAAGTTATTTCGAATTTATATATTTAAGGCGCCAGTAGGTTTTTTTTTTTATTTATATATAAGTATCGTTTTAGTTAGTTAAAATTTATTAAAATTTATCATACACATTTTTCATAAGAAAAAAATAAAAAAAATAGTATTAATAATATATATTTTTATATACATATTATTAAAATCGTTGGATTACCGTAAAAAAATAATACAACGACTAAAAAAATACCTATGTATATATTAAAAAAAAATAACTACTGAATTCGCAAGCTATATATAAATGCATATTAAGTAATTTGATGAGAATAATAAATGGCTGGCCGTTTTCTTTACCATGCCAGAGCTTGTGTCGTTTGAATATTGGTGTCAAGTGTCAACTGTCCAAATGGGTAAAAATTGCAATCAAAAATTTATTTTCAACTGTTGTCTAGGCAAACACATTAAATCATTCCAATATAAATGTTGATTTACGTTATATACATATAAGAAACAAGTCTCCTACTTCTACGCAACACCTGGGAGAAAACAATTGTCTATAATACGTGGGAATCTTGCACGCGACCCATAAAAGATGTTATAAGAGCTCCACCAAATAGATCCTTTCAGTTGAAAACACAAACAGGTACACAACAAATAAAAATAAATTAAACTCACACATATCTATCTATACGATTATGATGATATAGAAGAAAACAGCCATGTATGATGTATCTAAATTTATGATAATATCTTTCACATCTATGAAAGAGTTGTTAAATTAGAAAAGAAAAAGAGATGAAAGATGAACAAGGATGGTGCATCACCTATTTATCCTTCTCGCTTGGGAGCAAAACGTACACGCCTGCTAATTACAATATGAAACTTTTACCAAACAAATAGAGGGGCTACGGTTTAGTACTGAATTCATCAATCATCATGTTCGATAGGAGTGTTCTGGGACATTTTATTTATTTATTTTGAATATTATGGTTTGTTTTTAGATTTATTATTGCATTATGATTGATTTGGATAATAAAGTAAGTTACTAAGTTTATATGGCTTGACATGATGAAGGTGGTGTCGCAATAGAAATATTCCTTTGTGAAAAAAATAAAAATTGTTAGCTGATTATGAATAGTTCTTTTTCTTTTCTTTTATTTTTTTTTTCAAAAGAAGTTCTTTTTCATTTTTGTCATAATATGAATGCGATCGAATGCTACATGTCCGATTTTTAAAGGCAAAAAAGTCCATATATATATATAGAAAATTAGGTGAAATAGACCCTTTTAAATAGTATATTTTGGGAAATATATCTTTTTAAGCCTTTTAATGTTCTAGGGAGCATATCTAACGTAGAGTATCACCGAATTCCACTCGATTTTCAAAACCAAAACTTGAGGAAGAATAGTGGGATGGGAAAAACCTTGTTTCTAACCGCTTCAAGTTCCCAAATCTCAATGAGAATAAGAAAGTGATTGACGAAAAATCAAATTTCTTAGATTAACCTTTCAAGGTGCTTTTTATCTTTTATTGTCCTTTCTGAAAATTAAAATCACATAAGTTTTTAGTTATGTGTTTTGATTTAAATCTTTAAAAATGTGGAAATTCCATCTTTGGCTCTTTCCTATCTACATTAAGAAGTCACTCTATTAATTTGCTGTGAAGTCCATGATAAGTGGGCCGGATTTCTGCTTGATAAGGCCGACCTCCTCCTCCTCAGTTATTGACTATTGAGATGAGAAATCTGCTCAAATTTCATGTTGAATAACTTATTTCCCTTTGAAAAAGAACAATGAAGAATTATAATTTCTGAATACTAGTAAAATGGAGTTCATCACTGGTGCTTATATATTCCTATCAATTATTTCACTCTGCAAATTGTTCAAATTTCTTTATAGCTACACGGTGCTTGAAATCACTAAACCAGCTTGGCTTATTAAGAGTTTGTTTGGATTCATTTCTGGTTTTTTATTTAAATAAACTGAGAATAGAAGTAAAAATTTTGTTTTAATTTTCAATTTTTATAAACAAGAAACATGCTTAGTAAATTTTATTTCACTACTTGTTTCCAAAAATAATAAAATACAAATAATAAAAGAGAAAGTCATATAAACTTATATTTGTGTATGTATATACATATATGTATGTACGCACTTGTGTATAAATATTTATATGTTCTTTTGTTTTTGAAATTTGTTTAAAAAAATAAAGGTATTTTTTGTTACCACATTTTTTGAAATTTGTGGTAACGATTTTTAAAAACAAAAAACAAAAACAAGATTGCCAAGTAAACTTCCAATAAAAATTTCTATTTTTCTGTTTAAAAAAACAAAAAATAGAAAACGAAAGTGAATCCAAGCAAGCCTTAAATTGCTAAAACACTTCAGCTATCAATTTTGCAAGTTCTTTGTGCCAATAGACCTGAAGACATGCATTTTCTGGCCCAATGATATCGTATATGTATTTTCTTTTATGGATTCAGGTTCAGTGATTTAGGGCATATTTGATACGCCGTATTGTATTGGATTAGATTGTATTGTATTGTATTGTATTGTTCTATTATACTACGTTTGGTTAGGCATTTGTATTAAGATGTATTAAAAAGTTAATTTTGAAAAATACTATTTTCAAAAATTTACTTAGAAAAATACCATTTTTAAAAAATATTTAGAAAAATACCACTTGTAAAATTACTACTCTTAAAAAAATTATTTACGAAAATACTACTTTTTAGATATATATTCAGAAAAATACGATTTTTAAAAATTTATTTAGAAAAATACCACTTTTAAAAAGAATAAAGTGATGTGAGAGAGAAAGTAATGAGAGAGAAATTAAGAACAGAAAAAGAGATGAGAGTGAGTATTGTGTAATACTACATTAAAGTTAAAATTACGTAATACAGTGTAATACAGAGCTTTTATTATGTATTAGATAATAATCTCCGTATTGTATTAAATTTTGATGTCGTATTAAATAATACAATATAAAAGCACACCAAACGCAGTATTAAGTTTAATTAATAAAATACAGAATCCTTATACAATGTACCAAACATGACCTTAGTGAGATACTCTGCTACGTGGCCAAAAAGGAAAAAAAAGAAAGAAAAAAGAAGTTAAAAAGATAATTCCTATGGCACAAAACAGTTCCTTCAACAGGAGGAAAGAGTTGAGATAAGTATCCATGATTTGAAAGCAACCAATAAAACCTCCAAGACCAAAGGAAAAACAAAGTGGGAAGCTTCTGCTTCCAATTTCTAAAACTAAAACAAGGGAACATCACAGTTCACAATGCTAAAAAAACCCATTTCTCCATAAACCTTCCAAGCTCCCACCTTGTTCTAAATGAAGTACACTTAAATTAACACAATGAAGTACACTAAAATTAACACATTCTTTTATCTATCAGCCGGAGAATTAAAATTTTACGGTCCACTGAGCATTGACTCATGCTTTTCAGTTTTCTCACTTTCTAATGTTTTCCAATAAGAATACCCAATTGAGCATTTAGTCATCATATAAACACAAAATCTACAAATTAACTTTCCTAATCAAAGTGACCCCTTAAGAAAACCAGAGGTTTTCCAAATTCTTTCAGGTTACAGACTTGTACCTGCAAAGAACCTTACATCTTAGAACCCGGTCCTGAACATAAAAACCCGGCATAACCATGATCTTAACACGGCTTGGACCATTTGATCTCTGCCTTTCGATGAAAATGTCTTCCATGTAATGTGAATCAAAGTTCCTATTCTCTTCCACCCTCAGTATTCCAAGGGGAGGGTTGAACGAAAAGGCGAGCAAATGAAGCAACCAAATGCATTTTGAAGCGACAAAAAATGCTTGAAGAAGCTGTTCAGACCAAGGTCGAGTCCAGTTGAGAGTGGTTATAATATGACTCATCTTTTGATCACAAAACTTGCTGAACTCTTCACTGTAATACTTAGTCCCTTTCCTTAACACTTCATTCCAGCTTAAGTTTCGTAGCGCGACAAACGAGGTGAACTGAGCTTGCCTATCTTGTTGGGGGTCTAGAATCTTTGGAGAGCCATTCTTCTGAAACACACAGTTCTCAAAGTCTTGGTAGAGTGACTGGTTTATGATGGCTTCTAAATGATAAAGAACCGCCTTTGAATACTTCGAATTGAGGGAAAGTTTGTATGGTTGAAGTAGCAAGTTAAGATTATCCACAAGCATATTATCAGTTTCTTCAATCTGGCTTACAAGGGTCTTACAGAATTGTTTTACTGATAATCTTGCTTCTGATACAATCTGCAAGAAACCTTCCACCATTACTTCCTCACTAACCGGCATCAAGTTTTCAGCATTACCCTCTACGGATTTTCCTCTTTTCGGGAAGTTTCCGAGATTTTCAGGAACCTGGAAATTCTTTGCTTGTGTTGCTTGTCTTAAAGCTCTCTTTAGCTCTTCACAGTAAGTTTCCAGGCATTCCAGCTTCTGTCTCAGCTCCCCAAGAGAAGACTTCATCTCAGTTACCTCCTTTAAGGCTGCATCTCTATTCTGATGTGCTTCTATTAGCTCTTTCCTCAATGCCTCAATTGACATTATCCCTGACTCCCTAAACACCTGAGAGACTTCTTCGGATTCAGTTCGGTTGGGAGAATTTTCATGCTTGTGCTTCTTCTTCAACCGCGGAAATAACCACGAAATCACGCCACGATTCTTGGGTTGCGAATTAATGGACGAATGCGAGTCTGTCAATGGAACAACCATGTTAGAAGTCCTCCTGTTCCTGGCTCCAGATTCGGACTCAGAGGTTATAGTTGCAGGCCGGCATCTATTGCAAGACGAAACCGCTTTGAAATCTCCCAAGCTGTTTCTCCTCCTTGACTTGAAGTAGTCAGTGTTGTTAACCGGCGAAGTTTGAAGCACAGTGATATGGTTTGCACTAGAACCGTTGACAGATTTATGATCCTCAGCTGGACAAAGATGAGACTCTACGTTGGTCATATCAGAAGGCAGACCTTTCCGTGAAGATGAATTCTCCTTTTTATAGTCTGATAAAACTGTTTCATCCCCAGTTCCTCCTAGCCCATACTCATCCCAAATTTCAGACAATGTTCGACTCCTTGATTGGTTTTGATGATACCCAGATAAGGGTTCATCTTCATAACTCTGCAAAAGTTCTCCTTTACTTTAGAATCTAACTTTCCACCCATCTCAAACAACCAAAAAAATAAAAAACAAACGGAAAAAATTGTTCCATAAAGTTTAAAAACAGAAAGACTATCATTTAGGATTTTAACTAGAATGAAGTAAAAGCCACATAAAATTGGCCACAACATTTATGGACATATATAAGATATGTAAGTGTGTGTGTGTGTGTGTGTGTGTGTGTGTGTGTGCCTATATAAATATATATGTCGAGAGAGAGAGAGAGAGAGAGAGGTACTCACAGGGGTAAAAACAGGGTAATCTTGAGCAGAGAACTGGGAAGGAGGGAGAGAAGCAGGGGAAGAAGAAGAAGGAAGCTTGAGATTAGAAGGGCTATTAGCTTGCATCAGAGCAGCATGAAGAGCTCTGAGCTCCACTGCTTTGGCAATGGCAGCTTGAATCTCCTGCCTGTTAACTTCGTTATTGTTGTTGTTATTGGTATGGTGTTGAAAGAATCTGGTGTCAGTTGTCACAGTAGCCATGGACAGAGCAGAGCATGTAAAGCCAGAGAGTCCAACAAAGCTAGAAAACTAGGACAATGGACACAACAAAGAGGATTAACATTTGGGTATCCAACGGTTAGATTTTATTTGCAGAGGGGGAAGACCATATCTACTGTAGAATCTTGGAGAACCAGAGAAAAAAAAAAATTGAAGGGTTAGAGAGAGAGAGAGAGAGAGCTGAAGGTGTGGAGGTGACTCAAACCCGAAGCCAATGAGCTTTTGTCTTCGTTCTAAAATGGATTGTTGATAAAAATGAGAGCATGTGAAGAAAAGATAGAGTGAGAGAGAGAGAGAGTAGTTTTTACTCTAAGTAGGCATGATTTTAGAGTAGTAGTAGATGAGAGTTGAAATTACTTAACTGCCCATAGTTTCCTCAAAACAACCATGCATGGAGTGGTGGTGCCACTGTTGACATGATTGCGAAAGTGTATACTATCATAAGATGTTCCACTACCATATTAGTAGTTTCAAGTGGTGTCCTAAGGCGAACATTATTGCTTCAATAGTAAAAGAACACTTGAAGTAATCATAAAAGTTAACAATACACTACAAGCTAAAATTGAAGGAAGTTAAAAGTAAAATCTGAAACATGTCCTAAAAGGGTTATTCAGTTAAAGCTAGTATTTTATACGCACATTATGACTAATGTTGTTCCTTTCAACGTGTTAAAAAAGCTCCAAAATATTGAAAGGGAAATAGATTAGGCTTTTTTCTTAGAAACTTTCTTTAAATTTGCTTGTTAACGGTATGTTTCTTTAACTTTTCCCCACAAAGAAAGAAACTTAAAAAGGTTGTATGGAAAGTCTACAGTTATATGTTGTAGCATATGTTCAAATCTAATGAGTCATAAGTGGCTTACCTGATGTAACCCAAAGCTGTTTCAGAAAGCGCCTTGGACTAATTTGCTTAAAGGGGTCAGTGTCCATTTTTCTTTCTTTTTAGTTTCTCTTTTAAATTGTATAAGCACATGACATTTTTTAGTAATAATAGGGCCAAAGGGCATTTTCAAAACACAGAAAGTAACTTTGCGGTTGATTCATTCGTTACTGGTACTTCAAATCTCAATAAAACCAGAAGTTGCTATAACATGCAAATAGACCAGAGGAGCAGGATAATTTCGTCCATGTGTAATGAATTCTGAGCTGTCCAATAAGTTTTTATTTTTTATTTTTAATTTCTTGCCGAAAGAAAGTAAAGTGGGGTCCAGAAAATATCCAAAACGTTCCAACCATCCAATTGCCTTTTCAGTTTCCATAACCAGTGACTCTTGCAAAAACATGGAAATTGGAACATGGTGGTGCTCCAGTGGGGACCAAATGAGTCTCTACTCTCTTCCTTGATTGATTACTTCTTAATTGTGTAGTATTAGTCTCCATCAAATTTCCATTTTTCATTCTTTCACATAATGGTATAAAACATTATGCTTAATGCTAGCTATAATAACATTGTGAGTGTCTCATGGGTATTTTTGAAAACAAAAACAGTCTTGACCATGTATTATATATTGGGAGACGTAATCCTTTTGATTATTTGGATATGGAATTCCATTTAGGACTCATGAAACGTTTAATATGTAGTTCGTTGCTTTCCATCACTGCTTTTGTTAGAAATTTTTTTTATTTTTTATTTAATAAAAAAAAGATGAATATTATAATCAAAAATTAAAATTAACTTTCTGAGCCAACAACCCTAAGAAAGTTGGTAAAGTTTGTCAACCTCTCCACATGCAAAAAAGTGTTCCTTTTCGTTGTTTAATGAAAAACCCATTACAAAGGTTGCAATTAAACTAATGAAAAATTGGTGTCTCACAGGTCTTTGATTGAATCTGAAAAGCATCAACTCAAATTTATAGTTTTGCAAATGTGCAAAAACAGAGTGTTTTGTCCAATGTCTTATGCTTAAAGAAAAAGTAACTAAACCAGTAAGAAACATTTTCAGTTGTTGAATCAACCAAAGAACCAAGGACTTTTATAGTACAAGTACTTTGTCAATTATCGGACCCCTGACCTCAAAAAAAAAAAAAAAAAATTATCAGACCCCTTTCAAGGATTCTTGAAATTTTGGTTATTGGGTATGTTTTCCTAACTTCTCTCTTGACTCTTGGGGTTGGTGAATCAGAGTTGGTGGTAAAAAAAAGATGGAAAACTTGGTCTTTTGTATCTAACAGGGGCCAGGGGTCAGGGGTCAGGGGTCAGAATGGTTGTTGTAATAAGATTTTAAAAAATTTGTAATTAGAAAAACATGATAACAATACCTGCATTAGTTGCGGAATGGAATGGTCCAAGATTATACACAATCTTCTTTTACCTCACAAAATCTCATAATGTTTATTTTTTGTAAAATGAGATACAGAATGACTTGTACTTATATTCCCTTTTCTATAAGCATAACTATAATTCTTATTTAAAGTTCTGAGTTTGGAAAACAGAATCTGAATTAGAATTTCGTACCAAAAGCAACAAAATTGCCAATACTTTGAATATCATATATATGCACACATGGGAATCACTATTGTCCCATGCATTAAAATACTTGTTGTAATAATATTTGTTTTTACCATTCATTATCTTTCTTAGGCATATTATAATCAGAGTCATTATGTCCAATAGTTCTATTATTTTTCTACTACTCGTTCAACCTCTTGGGCTCTCTTGAGAACATACATAATAACCATACAAATTTGCTTGGCTTGCAGCTTTTGTGCTTGTGAGTATGCAGTTCCCTTTCATTTTCACTAACAGCCTTGAATGAAAGTAACAAGAGAGACGGCTTTGTTTTGTGTCACAGTCTTTGTACCAAGATAGGAAGAAAGTAGCAGGAAAATGGTAAATAATACCAACAAAAAAAATAAAAATAAAAAAATAGAGTGAAAAAATAGATAAATAATAATAATAAAATATGAATACTCTAGCCACTAGCCACAGTTCACAAGACGACCACTCCTTCAAGCCTCTTCACTTTGTACAGGATTCCATTTCAAGTATTTATTGCAGAGTTAAAGTAGAAAGATAAGGTATTCCTGCTAGCCTCCTCGTATATCACGTTTGGATTTTGTCCTGTTTTGTTTTGTTTGATCCAAGTAAAAGTTGGATTCCTCATGTCTTGGGTTTATCCGTGATAGTCCCATTCCCCGAATATCGACAATAATGCAGTAGCTAATAGCCTCTAATACCCCCTATTATTTGGGTTATATTAAATCGTCCAACACTAGTATTTAGCATCACACGCAGATAAATAGATCACACTAGAATACCGTGTTAATCAATATTAATAGGGTTGTTTAGCAGTACTGTGTCATAGTAGGTATGTATACTGTATATCAGTATAAAAAAATTGTTACATAATTAGATAATAATCAGCGATTTAAGAAATTTTTGTAGACATGATTGCTCATCAGCTCGGTAGGATAGGTCTTTGGCTATTGTACGAGCAATGTTATAGGACATCAGTGGTGTCCAATACTACAATGATATATCTGTTTGTCATTGGATGATTTAATTAATAAATTGGATCTCACATAGGCCCCACCTAAATTATAATTATGATTAGCTAATGACAGTACACATCATTGTGGTGCTAGTGACTGATGCCCCCGTAGCATTATTCTTTTTTTATAGTAAAGTCCCAATTCGCTTTAATTACAACGACCAGAAGCAGTGAAATTCAACTTCTCTTATCCTCATGCTGAGCTACGTCGCACTGTCTTTTCCAAAATATGAAATGTTAAGACTTTTTTTCAGGATTAGTTATTAGCAGGTGAGGAATCCAAGGTCATGATTAGGGTCATATGAAAATGACGATATACAATTAAGTAGCTTTGTATGATATGTAGTCTTGTTTATGTGTCGTTGTATGAGGAAAACATAGACATGTTATATAATATAGTAACTTATGTCACAACACCTAATATTTTGATCCCTTATAATGTGGATCACGCATAAAATAAAATAAAGCATGCCTCCTGAGTTGGGTAGAAAGTAGAAGAAGACATATCACAAAAGCAAGCTTCTATAAGGTCAGCAAATATTTGTTAATTGCCCTCTTTTGGACCAACTCCGAGAGCTTTTCATTTTACGTATGGACATTTTTTCCTTGGCAGCCAGTGTCGATTGCTGAATCGAAAACCCTTTTACCAACATGAATAGTAGAAACCCTATGCTAACGGACAAATCACCTCTTTACCTTAAAAATCTTTTTTCATCTCTAGACGTTGAAGAGCTTGAGCATTTATTGTCGTTTCTTTTTACTTCTCACCTTTTCCTTTCGTTTTGTTTTTGGAATGGATGAATAGAATACACTTACAAAGTTTCTAGGCATATAGAATGCTTTCCAAGTTAAAGCCTTCGATATGGCAGGATGCCCTACTAAGGGGTTCTTCTAGAGAGACCACAAAATTGTAAAGCAAGACCTTTGGCCTATGAAATGTCTTTTAGCAATGATTTTCCTTTGATGTTTTCGTTTTGGACACCCAAAACATATAAATTCTATACTGTTTCTTTCCATTTACATTTATGCGCATTTTATTAAGTAAATTATTTTTATTTGAAAAAGTGTTGAATTGAGTTATGATTGATTGGGTGGGTGGACTTGAACTCTATAGTATACCTCTATATTGGAGATAAGTGTAGTATCGAATTTTTTTTTTTTTTCAGGAAAAATAGAAACTTTGTGTTTAGGTAAATCATTTGCAAAATAGGAATAATACACTTAGAAATATCCATAATAAAAAAGTTCTTGAAATCAAAATCAATAACAACTCTTTGGCAAGTCACTACAAGAAAATAGGCGACCATGTCATTGCTATATGTACATATAGCAACACAATAATATTGTTGCCTCATTAATACTAAGTCGTTGCAATAGATTCTAGAGCGACAACTTATGATCTTATTGTACAAAAGGTGTTGTCTCACTTTTAGATAAAATAAAGTTTAAAATCAAACTATACCATTTGGTGTAATTTTTTTATGTAAATTATATATGCAACTATTCAAAAGAAATAAAGTTAGTAGATTTTTAGTGATGTTATTCGTGTCACGACCTAAACTCGGGCTAGTGGCATAAGAGTAAGTTTATAAGTTATAACTTAGTAAATATATTTTTACAAAATAGTGAAAAAGTTTCTATTTTCTAAAAGGTATTGAAAATGATAACTTGTGGAAGAAATGTCATCCTTAGAAACCCCATAATAATCACTCATAAATTAAATTTCACTATTTGAAATCACTCATTTGGTATCATACTAGAAACGACAATCATTTAAATGTTTAATTGTCTTTCTATAGTTTCCAAAACATCCTCAAATCACAAAGTTAATAATCGTGATATGAAATCCCCTCATACATATACTTAAAATTATATTTAAACATGGCTAAATAATCATTAAAGAAAATGAGAGAATCTACATCGAGATACAGACCCAAAGGAATGGACATGATTGTGAAGAACAACTCTAGTATTGCACTAGTCAACCAAAAGTCTATCTCGCCCCAGTAATCCTAGAAGGAGAAAAATAAGAAAGGGTAAGTATTTGCATGCTCAGTAGGAATTCAATTACCTTTTTGAATTGATACAATTTTTCTAAATATGCATGGTTAATACCTTTTCCAAATCGATTTGTAAAACTAAGATCACAAAGTATTCAAAAATCATATTTGATCCTCACATTCAAACAAAATTAAAACCACATAATTGTACATATCATACATCAACCAATGTATATGAGTGAGCTCTCAACCTCCCATTACGGCCACGTAATACTCTTTTACTAGAGGTACACAATATCCTGACACTACTTGAAGGTGTATCAGCAAATCCTGTGCAAGTGCTTAGGTCTTTCACCTAGTGCTGTAGCAACTCACCAATGATCTAAACTACTGTAATACAATAATGGTGCTCAGGTGTATGATCCTATGGTATGTACAACATGTAACCATAATAACAATGCATCCAAGAATTAATCAAATCATGTTTTTAAATTGTACTTGGCATTATTCTGAATTTTACTATAACATGGGCAGCAATCCGCTGTATCACCCTATAATTTTAATTTTAAAAATATGTATAAAAATCCAAGTATAATCTAATATTTTTCAACAATTTATCAAACAATGATATTATTCACGATTTTTTCATAAATCAGTCATAATGCAAATTTAAATTAAAACATGTATGAAACTAGGTAATTGAACTCATACCTTATGATGATAACTATGCCAAGCTATCAGCACTTGTCGAATTTTTCGTTGGTCGTTTTGGTGCTCAAAAGATGGTTTGGTGAATCTCGTTCACTAACTTTGAAGGTTGACTTTTTCAACGGAGTCTCAAATGACAAAACAGACCTCACCACTGTGTTCCTATAGTCCAAATTAGCTAGGTTAGATACATAAATCGAGTAATTTGAGTTTGGGCCGAAACTCGATCTGTGGCACGCAAAACGAGACTATTCACGAGCCTCGTGTCTCGAAATTTGTGTCACTTCGAAACATATCAATATTATATATCAAAGCTCGTCTCTCGACCTCACTAGATCCAGAATTGAAGTCGAAACTTCGTTTCGTGGTCCCAAGCCTTAATTGGTTCTTAAATTTTGAAAGTTACAAAAATACTACTCTTCTAGAAATATTTGCACAAATAGCAACTTTGATGATTATTTATAAAAATTCAATCTTTTTAGAAATATTTCAATAAATACTACTTTTTTCTATTTTACTCCTTTAGCCTGAGGCCCAGGTGACCCTATACTATTTAAGATTACAAAAGTACCATTTATTTTTGAATCAGATTACAAATATAACAACTTTCTGGATTTATTTATAAAAATATCAACTTTTCCACATTAGGCCCAATGCACATTATCAGCAATATCAGATTTATAGCCAATACTGTGTTAGATTTCAAAAATACCACTTTTGACCTCGAATTAGAAATACCAACTTTTTTAGTTTAAAATTCTCCTAACTCGGATTTCAATCCAATATGACTCAAATATCTTGTTTTACATCACAATTTATTCTATTTTCTCATATAACTTTCATGGCCACAATAATTACTTCGCAAAAATAATTATAAAATGCCATAACTAAAACTTCAAAAATGACGGAAGTCTCATCGGAGTCGACTCGGCTTGAATTGACAAAAACTACCAGTTGGAGTTGGTAGGCGACCTCAAAATACGACGACTCTTACTAGTGGTGTCATTTTTCTGGTGATCGGAGCCGGATTTAAAGCCGTTTGAACATGAAAAATGCGTATCGAAAAAGTGGCGATTACACTCGCGGAAAGCGTACTCTCTGAGCTTCCACCACCATTGGCTTCATTGGAGAGTCACCGAGACTGCGGAGATAGATATAAAGTTAGTATATTTGGGTTTTTACAATTCGCAATTCAAAAGTGATGTTGATAGCAACATTTAAAGGGCATATAAAGTTAGTAGATTTCTCTTATGGCTCATAAATATTAACCCAAATCTACAGTTTTTAGAGTGATATGCAATAACAGTGTTTAAATGCTCTTGGATGTAATTAGATTTTTTTTCCCTCATTCCATGGTGTCATGGTCAGGTCAACCAATTATACTAATTTTGGCTAACATATAGTCTTAGAAGTAGAGGATGATTGTCTAGTTATTTGATTATTTTTTGGCCCAAAACTTAGTATATGATCAAACTCAAAAGTTTATAGCTAAATGTCAAACTTACTTAATGACAAAAAATGGAAATACAATATATTCCACAGCTAAAACTTAAAAAAAAAAATAGACATTTAGCTATAACTTTTAAAATATAGACATCTATTTAAATCAATTTAAAAAATTAGTCATCCACTTAGGGATTCACTTTCCTTTCTTTTTTTTTTTTTTGTTTTTTAAAACAGAAAAATGGAAATTTTTTTTGGAAGTTTACTTGGCAACCTTGTTTTTATTTTTTATTTTTAAAAATAGTTACCAAAAATTTCAAAAAAATGATAACAAAAAATTTCTAATACATTTATTTTTTTAAACAAATTTCAAAAACAAAAGAACACGTACATATATGTATATACATACACAAATATAGGTCTATATGACTTTCTCTATCATTATTTGTATTTTATTGTTTTTAAAAATAAATAGTGAAATAAAGTTTGCCAAGCATGTTTCTTGTTTATAAAAATTGAAAATCAAAACAAAATTTTTACTTTTGTTTTCAATTTATTTAAATAAAAAATTGGAAGAGAATCCAAGCAAGTCCTTAGTTTTCTCAATTTATTTTTCAGTTCAGTCAATTATTATAAAGACTACTTTTCTATAGTAGCATTTTTTTTTTTTTAAAGATGATTATAATAGCTGATTTGATTACTTCTTTTTTTGAAAAAAAAAACGATATTCGGCCTAGAATTGGTTACATCTTGCTGAACTTCTCACGGCAGCAACTCCAGTTGGGCTGTATAGAGCCCATGAAGCCCGTCTGTTTCGGACAGACGGACCTCAAGTTCAAGACACAATAAAGTCGAAGGAAAAAAAAAATAAATTGAACCACCAAAAGTGAAAAAACAAAAGCATAAAAGGCCGCCAAAAGAATCAACTCTATTGGACATTTTCAATTCACGCGGATCGCGATCCGCATAGCTTCCTACTAAGAAATCTACACCGTCCATAACAGAACCCATCAACGCTCCAAATTCACTCACCAAAAACTCTTCAAAACCACGGAAAATTTCATCTTTCCCGCTTCACCTTAATCCGACTCCATATATAGCCCTCGAAACCAATCCAAATCTCTCAATCACATTCACAACTTTCTCGCCTTTTCTCTCGTTTTCCCCAGAAACAAACACCCCCAAACCCTCGAACATTTCTTATCGAGATGGCGCGTACCAAGCAGACAGCCAGGAAGTCCACCGGAGGAAAGGCTCCGAGGAAGCAGCTGGCGACGAAGGCGGCGAGGAAGTCGGCTCCGGCGACCGGAGGAGTGAAGAAGCCGCATCGTTTCAGGCCGGGGACGGTGGCTCTGAGAGAGATCAGGAAGTACCAGAAGAGCACCGAGCTCCTGATCCGAAAGCTCCCGTTCCAGAGGCTGGTGAGGGAGATCGCCCAGGACTTCAAGACCGACCTCCGGTTCCAGTCCAGCGCCGTGGCGGCTCTCCAGGAGGCCGCCGAGGCTTACTTGGTGGGTCTGTTCGAGGACACCAACCTCTGCGCCATCCACGCCAAGAGGGTCACCATCATGCCTAAGGACATTCAGCTCGCTCGCAGGATTAGGGGCGAGAGGGCTTAGGAATATGGTGGTTGTGCTATGGATCGTAATCTGGTGAATCTTGTAGTAGTCAATACTAAAAAAAAATACTATATGAGTCTCTTTTAGATCTGGATTTTCTTTTTCTGTAATTGTTTTTTTTTTTTACTTCTTTGTTTTTTTTTAGTATTGGGCTGTGTAAAATCCATTCCAAATCTAATGGCTAATTAGATTTTAGTTTTCAATTTTTGGCTTGCCTCTTTTTTATTTTATTTCCTATATGTTTGTATACATTTCTGGTTGGTTTTTTTTTTTTTTTAATTGATAATTGCTCAATTTGTCATGCGTAGGAAAATGACTTTGACGTTTTTTTATTTTATTATTACGACACATGTGATCTTGTCCTTGTTTAGAATTCAAATCTGTGTTGTTACATTCTACGAAGTAGATTGATGGTGTTTTACGATCGTTATTTCGTTGAGAATTTTACCCGTAAATTATTTATTCAATATTTAATCAAATCAAAGAGTAATATAAAGAAACATTTTATTAATTGTAAGAACTTTGAATTCATTATGCGTGGGATGATTTTATCTTTTCCTTTTGACTTTTCTTTGGGGCCGGGGGGGTTAAGGATAAGGGTATCTGTTATCTACAAAATATAGAAAAGAAGAAGCAATTTGAACATTGTGCATAAAGCCCTATGTATGTTCCTCGTGTATCTTATCTTTGGATAGTGCCAGAGTTCTCAATTTTATTTACCATTTTTTTAATATCAAGAAATGTAACAAAGAAGTAGTTTTTAATTGGTGAATTCAAACTTATCACACAAATAAGTTGAACAATATTTATTAATTGTATTGCGTCACATCAAGGGTATTATATAAATATGAAGTGAGATAATTAACATCATTCTTTTTTCGACAGAGTTTAACTTTTTTTTCCGATACAAACAAAATAATACTATAATTTAGTATCAAGCATATTCATTTTGTTGTAAGCGGACAAGAGTTCCAAAAATATATGGTTTCATTGAAAGAAACCCGCATACATTATAATGAATTCATCTAGCTTACATTGTTTTACCTTCTAAGCTGTCTAAGTGATTTTCTTTTCACAGATTAATGGCCGCAGCCATTAATCTTTAACATTTTTCAAACAGCTATTTAATTTGCCTCTAATGTCTACTTGCTGATTTGTCGAAACAAATCAAGAAAACCCAGGTTCTTCACTGTTTGAACGTGTCCATCTTCTAACCATACTTGAGACTGCCAATAGCTTCTGCAGTGATGCAGTGTCATTTAAAAATCATAAGTAAAGGTGAGCGTCGACCCCTATTATCCATGAATAGTGGGATTCATTAGTTAGTGTCTTAGTGATGAACCAGAACGTATAAGTAAGGGTGAAGGACCTTGCCCCAGCTGCAACTTATCACTAAAGTAATAATCTTCACCTCAACAAGGCAGGTGTTTCTGGGAAATCAGGAGAAGAGACGAATACTGAAACCAATTTAGCAATAACTATCATTAGATAAAATTATCATTCTCCTGCTATAAATTATGATGCCCATTATGCTATACAGCGTTACAATTATGCAGGGGAAAAAAAAAAGAGTTCTGGTAACATTAGTAACATTTCTCTAATTGACAAACCTTTGTTCCAGCTATGATGGAAGCATTAAGAGGATGGACAGCGCATGCGGTAACTGCTTCAGACAATGGAATAAATCGGTTTTCCTTGTTGATCCCAGATACATTCTCTACATCCTCCCTACAACTTTGAAACAGCAATTAAAAGAAAATTAGTCTTTGAAACAGCAAGCAACTAATTGGAATAAGCATTTATGCAAAACAATAGTCAACTAAAATTAATATATAAGAAAAGGTGTTCAAGTTCTAGGTCAAACAAAGTACAGAGAAAGTAAATTTATATATGAATATTTAACCTTTTAACGCTTAGGGTATATGACCATATTTCTTTTTGAACAGAAAAAAGCTGTAAGCATTAGCATATTGGGAAGTCCTCTTAGGACAAGTCCCTTCCATAGGTTGAACACAATAGCTCTTTGTTGTAGAGAAGTATCATTTGGCCATGCAAGGCACATTCAATTGGAGGAATTTTCTTACTTGAAGTTGACATGACTAGGAGAGCCACGATCAGGATAGAAATCTAGTAAATAAATGCCATCGTCAGATGATGATCCAACTACATAGATCTGCACCAAAAAATATCAGAATAAAGGCATGTCAGAGACTACTCGGAAGTTCATATAGATTGAAGACAATTGCTGACTTAAACATCACAGAAATAAATGTACACACGAAAAAACTATTGCATGCCGCAGAATACAAGCAACAATCATGTAAATACTAAAACCAATGTAGCGAATCCTAGCATTTTTTAGTCACTGTAAACAATTTTGTTTCTCTTTTAGGTTCTTAGTTGCAGCACATATGATGCCCTTTGCAGAGTTCTCTCTTTTATTAAGACCTATTCACTGGATACTGCCTTGTATTTCCAATAGGATATGTACCTATATGAACAAGACCTGCATACTGGGTAAACAAGATGATAACAATAAAATGAAGAGAAAAAATTGAAATTCCTTACAGAGTTTGTAGGTAGCCACGATGGTTTTCTCAAACACAATGGATCAGCCAAATTGGACTCATTTCTACTCCCCAAATTGAAAAAAGGAAAAAAAAAAAAATTAGGAGCTTATGCTTCACGAGATCAATATCATACAACAAGGTTGGATTTAACTTACAACCAAGCTGGTGGAGGGCAATGAATATGTGTAACATCAAAATTAAATGTATCAAGAACACCTGACCTACATTAGTAGATGGGACAAAAAAAAATAAGAAAAAAACATCAAATATAAGGAGTTAAATCAAAATCTACAGCAAGTATTAAGCCAAATTAATCTAGGTATGATGGTATTACTTAATAAAGTTCTTGGTATCACGGTATCACTTCATAAATACCGAAAGCAGCTATTAGTTGATTTTCAGAACAATAAATAAAGCATATACACAGCTTGAAGAGCATGGTTTGTCACACTAGAGGTGATTGTCTCATAGCATTTAAATAGTAAAAAATTGGAATTTACAAGGGAATTCCTCTCCTGACTTACCAACCATCATCAAGGTGAAATGCTAGTTGGTGTGGGCAAGATGGATCAAGATCAATGGAGTGTATTTCTTTTGCAATTATATCAGACTGGGCCTGCAAAGCAAAACTTGCCATTAGATGCACTGTATTATAGTTGCCTTAGGAATGATAAGTTAATAAAATAAGTACATAAAATCATAATAGTGGAATATTTCATAATGGATAATCTCAAGTTACATATTAAAGAAGATACCTGGCTACTTGATTTATTACAATATTTCCTTTGTAAAAACTAACAATGTTTAGCATATCACTATTGTATGATATGTTTATTCTTTTCAGTACACATGAAATCACTAGTATTGATGGCTTGAAATTCAAAAACAGAATATGATCATTTGACTGCCTTTTGAAATAAAATGTAGAATAAATTATCATGATACCTTCAATAGTCCAATCTTCTCTATGACTGATGCTAACTTTAATGATGTGAAGGGCGAATGACAAATCTGGATGAACAAAAAATCAGGTCTGTTACAGTCAACCACGGGAAATAAGCAACACTACATAAATAAATGCAAGGACAGATTGTTCTATCCCACAGCATTATGAACTTCCATAATCTGAGTCATCAAATCATAAGACTTAAGTCTATACTACTATTTCATCGAAAATATAAAACAAAATAGAATTTTAATGCTATGTATTACTCTTCAATATTATGAACCTCATGGGAGCAAACCATGGGACTAATCCTCATGGGTGGAATAGAATTTTATTGAGGAAAGAACAAGACTCACTCCATTCATGGCGGATAGGGAGAAAACTTATGTCACCTACCTCAAAAGGATACTGACTAGATAGTAACCTAAATAAATAAATAAGGTTACCGTGAAAAACATTAATCTAAGATCGATTTCATTTTATGTAGCTGCTTGTAACTATCTATCTCAAGCTCCTTCATGGTACTGATATTATTACAACATTCAGTGAATTTGTAGAGAACAAGGAAATACAAATTACTTCTTTATGACTACGAAAAGCAGATGATGATCTTCCTCCACGAAGATCCCACATGTAAAGAACCCCATCCTTATTGGCACCAAAAATAATCTGTGAGAAACAAAACAAGGAAAAGTCAATTTAAATCTGTAACAACTCCATAAAACCCTGAACTTAAAATTTCAGGGTAAATAATTTAACTAAGTGCAGTGAACTGTAGCAAGACAATCAATAAAACATAACAAATTCCTTTACACACCACATCAAAGACAAAAAAGCACAATAATGATCCACATAAAAATTATATTTGCAAACTGGAAACTTCTCATAAAATATAAAACAAAATAAAACAAAGATGTGGATCAAGACCTTACGTCATTACCTGGTTTTCTGGGTTTAGCTGAATGCTATTAAGGGTACTGCGAGAGTTAGTAGTAAGTTCAAGACAGGGATATGGACCGATTTTTCTGTCCCACACATTGATCACACCATGTGTATCGGATGCAAATAACCTATCAAAATTAAGCACCAAAAGAAAAGGAATATATTATCCAACTAGTTCAAGCACTTCACAATAAATATGAAAATAATATGATAATCATACAACAAGACCTATAAACTGTGAAAGCATACAAATTTGCAGAGTCTAGAGAAACCAAAAAACTACTATGAGATGGATCAAGTTTATGATTCTTGGACTTCATATTATTATCAAACAATTACGTTTTAAAAAAAAAAAAAAGAAAAAAAATAAGAAGAAGAAGTAATGAAAATAAAGAATCACTTGAAAAAATACAAAAAAGGGAATCAACTGCAGTCCTACATCTAATTTTCCAACAATTGCTAAGTCACCAGTTATATGTTCATTTTTATGTTGATATGGAAAGATGGAAATACATATCAGTTTACATAATTACCCAACTTACCCAAGCATTAAATTTGATTCAGTTTGTAACATCTACATACCTAGAACTAAATATTCTCCTTATCTTTGATAAATGTTCAATTTTGGTAATTTAACATTCAAATCAGGAGACAAACTGGTACTATTACCAACCTGGAATCATCAACGGAAGTAGAAGCTATATCTGAGAGGCCTTTGTGAAAGTTTGAACCGTGGACAGAGACAGTGGGTCTTGTTCTTAACACCTGCACCATCAAAAAAAAGAACAACTTATTATACACATAGGAAACACCACCAAATATTATGATATCAGAATTAAGAGGAAAAAAGAAAAAAACATAGTAAAGCTGAACCAGTAACTGGTTCAGTAAGAATTGTCAAATACTTGAAAAGCGCCAAGCGTGCTGAGAGGTAAATTCATAAATGTTGTGGCTAGTATAATTCATAACCAAAGAATCAATGTTAATGTGGTGTATGTGGACTTGTTTTTTCCACAAAGATTCTGGAAACAAAGGACTAGAGACCTTTGAGAGAAAGAATTAGCTGTTGTACAATAGAAAATTAATGTCATGACTCATGAAATTGAATGCAAAGGAAGCAAATTAATACATATACTTCCAAAGAGTGCTACAGTCTCAACACACATATGTTGAAGATGAAAAGAGAAACTTACTTGGGACGGTTCAGAAGAGATGTAACCAATATCAAATATGAGTAGTTCATTACTTTTCATGGAACTGCAAACAACCTAAACCACATAAATGAGGTATGTATTAAAGAAATAAAACAAAACAGCCAGAAAGAAAAAAAAAAAATTGGAGGACATTTAACCAACAAAACAAAATTCACTCACACCAGCAATTTCATCAAACAATACGATCAGTGTTTTCAACACTAGCAGAAAGACAATATTACGAATCTTTGCTTTTCCAGTTAGCATTAACAAGATAGGAAAGGCACTGATTCTAACCCGATCCTGAAAATCACTAGGTCCAAACCACATAACCACATTCATATATGAAAGCACCAAAGCAGGTAAATCACTAAATCTGTGTGCTAAATTATGTCCAACAAGGAGTAATGGGCTCCTATGTAATCATTTAACTGAAAAGAATAAAAATAAAAATAAAAAATGTCCCTATCGTCAATGGCAGAAAAACTTTTGTGCAGCACACATAACTTAGTACTCGGGAACTAGGGAACATAAGTAGTTAAAGGTGCATCCATGAATTGATAGATCCACAAATGGTAGTCAGTTAATCACCTATAGTCTCTGTAACCCATATGAACAAAAGCGTACAAAAATGTCACCCAATCCAAACCTCATCTTGGTTGGCAAGATTCCACCGGACAAAGTCAAGTTGTTGATGTCTAGAAAGGTGCAGCACTAGCTTATTCGCTTCCCCCTCCGCGCCTAACAGGAAAATGGGGGTTAAAAAAGAGCTAAAACCCATGTTTTGATGAAAGAAAGGAAATGCAAACGTTCGTACGCGCAAAACACCTTTTTGGAGGACTTACATGGTGAAGATTGGCTACTTTGGCAATAAAGAGTCTCAAAATCATGCACTGTTAAGCACCCAGATTTCGTCACAGACACCAGGTATATTCCCTAAAAACAAAATGTACATAGGGGAACAAACAACACTGAGTTTCAACTTTCGAAGTGTTCATGAGAAAGACTCTTAATTCGGAAACTATAATAAACTACACTTCACCTTCTTGTCAAAGTCCAGAGCAGAAATACCCTCCCTAAAAGACATCATAAAATAAAAATAAGAATAAAAATTCATTAGCTATATTCCTAAAATAAACAAAAAAGTAAAAAAATAAATAAATAAGCAAGCAGTATTAGAGAGTACTGACCTTTTAACGAGCGCTTGACCGTGACTATACCCGGCGTTCGCAACTCGATTTATCTGCAGAATTATATATATATATATTTTGTAAGTACATAAAAAATGTCGAATTAATTAAATTAAAAACAAAAAACTTTTATTTTGGTGATGATGAATACATGGGTTTGACAAGGTAGGACATCAACTTGATACAAATGCGGGAAAGCCCCAACCTATTTTCATTATCCAAAAAAGAAAAAAATTCTCGAAATTAGACATCCAAGAAATGAAAAATCACAAAATTAAGAAAATTGGAGGTTGAAGAAGGGTTGAGGCACCTCAGAGTAAGATTCCATAAGTAAATGAGAGACCGAATGGCGGTATTTGGGCTCAAATC
Source organism: Trema orientale (assembly GCA_002914845.1). Lineage (NCBI taxonomy): Eukaryota > Viridiplantae > Streptophyta > Magnoliopsida > Rosales > Cannabaceae > Trema > Trema orientale. The sequence continues at coordinate 856,169 of JXTC01000097.1, read as the reverse complement.
TCCCTTTCAATTCGATGAGATTCCGACTCCATTGATGCCTGGAAACCATTCCACGAGGTTTCAGTTTAAATTAAAATTAAATTAATAATTTCTTCCATATATCTTTTT
>JXTC01000097.1:739391-851891 GCA_002914845.1 Trema orientale | reverse complement strand
ACCATCATGAGCTTCAGGAGGCAGAGGCAGTACTTGGTTCTCACTTGGTTGGCGTGCTAGTTGAACTTCAGGCGGCAATGGCAGGACAGGTGGTGGGGAAGCAGCAGCCCTTACTCTGGCCTGGTTTACGCTTGTTGACATTAACGCTCTGTCCCACAGAAAGACGTGTATGAAGATAGGAACCTTGGCGTGCCGGTGCAAGGATAGCTTCTGGCTGAGTGAGACTGTGTCGAAGCATCGAACTGCTCCTGTTGAAGAAACCATCCATGGAAGGACTTTCTGGTTTGATACTCTCGACACAACCAGCAGCCTAGACGTATCCATTCCTTCTCTGTACAGATCTCTGAGCCCTGATCGGCTTGAAGGCACATTGTCATCGCCATCGATAACTGATGAAACGTAAATAAATCCCTGTCAATTACAAGGAGATGCAAATAAGCAAGCCTGTTTTGACGAAATGGATACTATCTGCTTACTAGAGAATGTGGTCAGGAGTTGGATAGAAAATTAGACCTCTTCAGTTCGGCTTATGGCAAATCCAAGTTTGGCATCGCCTTCTTGGATCTTTATTTCGATAGCAATCTCTCCTCCCAGAGGTGCATACCATAGGCGAACGGCTCGGACAACGCCGATGTCTACCCCATGGTAATCCTCAAAACCGTATAAACTTGCATTGGCAAGGTTCGCCAGATCTGACAACGACCCAGCATTCACAGTGGAAGAAGCTGTCTCTCCTGAGATCTGATGTACCAAAAAAGAAAAAAGGAACCGGTGAAATCTAGTCATACAACGAAAATGAAAGATTTCCACCCTAATCTTGAACATCTCTCAAATTTGATATCGTTTCGAACAATCAAGCTCTTGAAACAGCACATACGACCCAAAACTTAGATTTTCGTAGCCACCAAAGAATTATTCTACAGGTCCTTTTCTGTCTAACATGTGATTAACCTTTTCTAACCTCCAAAATAGTCTACTCTAGTCCAATTGGAAATGATGAGTGGTGAGTTTAGTGCATGATGTGGTTGGTCATCATTGTACTAGTTGATCATGTATAAAGTCATGCAATCATAGCATTCCAACCAAAACAGGGATCACCACTAATCCAAATCTTAATTAAGCGCCCATATTCGGTAACTATTGTCTATAAAAATTTTAGGAAAAGGGTTTATTTTGTAATGATTATGGAGTTACCTTGGTAAGCAGGGATTCAGTCTGTATGTTCATGAAGACAACTGGAACCCCAGATGCCTGAGATGCATTAAGCCAAGCATGTGCTCTAGCAAGAGTGTCCTCGAGGTCATTGTAGCGAGAAGCAGCTCGATCCGAAGATTTTGGAAGTAGAAGTAGAGAGAAAAAGGAGCTAGAGTTGGGAACCGCTAGCAACTCCTGCATCCTTCTCTCCCATGGATACGAAACATATCCGTCTTGTAGTCGAGTTCTAGTTAAGGCACTAACCATCCTGGCACTCCTTGAAGCTACAAATCATATACATGTCATATTTCAGACGTCTTCATGAGAAAATTGACCAAAAGTCGGCCCAAATTATAAATTAAAAAAAAAAAAAGAGTAAAACGCAATTTCATTTGATCCATTCCAAGATTTCCTAAAATTACATTTCATCTATCAAATAACTTCTACTACAGAAACCTGTTGACTCTTTTTTTTTTTTTTTTTGGGGTAGATCTTGATCAACCTAGTAAATGTACGGTATCCTGACATGTTGAAACATGCAATGGGGGTATGTGTGAAATCATGTGAATTCAACTAAGGTTGCCATGTTTCCATTGAAAGAAAAAGAGACGACATGTCGCGTTCGAGAAGACCAACAAAAGGGATCAGTTCTCACAAAAGAAAGCCACGAGTGACATGCTTTTTTGTAGCCCACATAAAGTTGGTGCCCCTTTCAGATTGCATACACGTTCTTGACACTGATATTTACCGAAAAAGAAAAAGTGAAAATAGTAATGTAGATCTAGGATTCGGTTCAAAAATGCCAAGTGGGCCCATCACAAGCTATTTTGACCGTGAACAATGTAAGCAGTAAAAGGTCAAAAGATTCTCATTTGTGTTTCATGAATAATATGATTAACCAAGGAAACCCCGTTTGGATTTATTTAATCTAGAAGTACATCAAGGGAAAAAAAATTTAAAATTAAAATTGAAAACTCAGTAAAAATAATTATTGGAAAAAAGACAGCTCTTGAAAAATATTGGGCTGGACATTTTAGTAAAAGGGTAACGAAGAAAGGAAGAGAAACTTGGCCAAAACTAAAAGTCAACAAATGACTCCAAAGTTGCAGCCACGTGGCCTTTAGTTGGTCCTCAACCCCCCAATACAATACAAAAGAAAATTCCCTCCCTAGTTGCAATTTATTTACTTACGAAAATGAAAAAGGTAGAGAAGACTATGATAACATAAATCATAAATATGTATTCTGGATAGATAGATTGATTGATCAACCATATATTCAATGCGGGACCCACAAGTGAGATTAATCTCAAAATCGTACGCAAGCAACAAACGAGAACTGGACAGTAAAAAAGATATTATGATAATGATAATGACGATAACATCCTCGCGCGTGTGAATGACAGACACGTGTTGTGTCACTAAGGAAAGGTCAAAGGGAGGTGAGCTGACCTTGGAGTTGAAAGCAATCGGACTCGGTCCGATCCAAGAACCCGACGGCGTAGTTCGGGTCATCGATGGACCTGAGCATGTACTGCTTCTTCCCGGCCGAGTCGTTGGGGACGATGCAGGCCTGCAACTCGGTGACCTCGTCGGGGCCCCGGCGAACCCGGACGAGGATGGAGGTGTCCTTGGCCCGAAACGAGCTGTGCAGGATCTTCTGGACCCCACTGCGGCCGTTCTTGAAGGGGGATTTGACGGTGATGGAGGTCCCGATGCGGAGCTCCTCGACTATGTCGCCGGTCTGGAGCATGTCCCCGGTCCACTCATCGGCCTTGGAGCTCCCTTTCAGGCACTCGATCGACAGAACCGTCGGCGACTTCGAGTCTCGGCTTGGCGAGTCTGAGTTGGGCTGTGATCGCTCCATGGTCATTTTGTAATTTGTACCACTGCAATATATCAAATATTACATGATCTTACATATGTGTATATATATATATAAATATGGGTGTAGTAGAGAGAGAGAGAATTACTTACTGTTAACTGGGAAACATTGGTTTGAATTTTATGTGCAAAAATATTAAGCTCTCCAGTTCAAGTGGGGGCCTGAGTTTGGGTTTTAGAGAGAAAAAATTAAAGAGCAGAGAGAGAGATGTGAAAGGGTTTAGCCGCGAGAAGTACAAGATTACAAGAGAGAGAGAGAGAGAGAGAGCTTTAGAAATGGCGAGAGAGAGAGAGAGATTGAGAGAATATGAAAAGGAAGAAAGAGAAGGTGATGGGGTTTAAATTTCAAAGAGTTGGGTATAATGAGGTTTCACCAGGTTGGAGGAATGGAGACGAAGTCAATAAACAATTTTTTTGAAAGACAGTTTTCCCCAATTTTTTTTATTAATATTGCTTTTTTTAATTATGAGAAATTTTGTTTGGTGTTTTTAGAAAATAATATTTATTTTGTAAACGTAAATAAATAAGTATATAGTTTAGGTGATTTAATGTAATGAAGAATGGTGTAATTATGGCGATGTTGAAACGAGGTTAGGATATTTTGGATGGCTTTTGCGAGCCGACACTTCTCCCCTTTCTTTCTCTCTCTCCCTCTCTCCAATTCGTACATGATATCATTGGACTTTTCAAGCATGACGTCATCAAATTATTTGGAAATCCTAGAATGGGAGGGAGATAGTTGTGACAAGTAGCTTAAAAAAATAATAAAAAAAATCACATTTTCTTGAAATTTTACAGGAATACTATACCATAGTTAACGGTATTCTGTTTGTTCGTTCGGACAGAAAAATAAAAAGATAAATATTTTTTTTCCTGAAAATAAAATAACACTTCTCAATAAATAACCTAATTATAATAATAATTACAAATAATGGCGGTAAACAGTAAACTTGCCTGTCTCTGCAGCTATGTACTCCGGTTCTTTTTTTTTTTTAATAAAGGGGTCATAAATTTAGTATTGACAATAAATAATATTTAAGTTTTTCTTATTAGAAAATAGGCATTTTCTTAAATTGACTGCTCGTAGCTTTTAATTTCAAAATTAATAACGATAGCTCAATTAATTAGATACATAATTGCTTCAATGAGATTATGTATTCTTGCTACGTTTCGACCAAAAAAAAAAAAAAGAGAATATATATTCTTGACTTGAAAATTACTAAAGGTTGACTTTCAGAATAATTCGTCAACTATAGGACTTGTTCAACTTAATATGCTATGCTATACGAATGTGTAAAATTTGCTTCCATTAAACTATTGCTTGGCCTCGTAACATCTAGGAAAAGAAAGAATGAAAGAGCTAATCCCAATCTGATTCGATTGATTAATAAATAAGGGTTCAATATGCATATGTGAGTATGAAGTTTGGCATCATTCCCATTTTAGACCATGAAGTTTCTTTTGTACTGTGTATATTTTCTAAATTTGCATTTCTATCTTTTAATTTTGTCATTATGTCAAAAGCCCACAAAAATCGAAGGTTTATCGTTGAGTTACATAAATATTTAAAGCCAACAATGGGATTTTGATGTATATATACTACAATTTTGATGATACCTATCTTCAACATCATAAATTTCTTAAATATCTTGTTCCAACTTAAGATTTACCAAAGATTAGGCTCCACTGGACATAAAACAAAGGGTTTGTTTGGCAACATCAATATTTTAAGATGTCATAGATGGATATTATTTGAAAAATTCTTTATCATCCATTCTTTTTCTTTTTTTTTTGAAAGGACTTTATTATCCGTTCTACTTTTTTTTTTTTTTTTGAAAAAAAACGTCGTCTAGTCAGTTAAAAGTCATTCGAGCTTAAAATGGTGGTTGAGCACTTGTAGATTAAGACAACTTTATCATCCATAGTTGGAATTTGAAAACGAGATGGTGGTTCAGAAAATGACAAGCATAGATAACTATGCTATAGTCTAACTAATGTAGAAGCTTCAAACAGCCGACTAAAATGAAAAATGCTGTTTCAAGCATTTCTATTCATGAGAGTGAACTAAACGAGCCGATCACTTTCCACATATTTGACTTTTAGATGTATGCCAATGCCACAACGAATGGAGACTGAACAATCAACCCTCCTTATTAATAGATATTTATAAAATGGAAAAAAAGAAAGGGAAAAAAAAAATTGACACCCTTCTAATTAGGGAAGAATGATTGAGCCACATGAAATTGGCATAAGGCTGGTATCTCTATGTGATGTAAAAATTTACTTAGATTAGCTTTACACTTTTTAACAATTTGTTTTGAGAAAATTACTCTCACGTTCTGTGTTTTATGTAAAATTCAAGAGTAACGCTCCCTAAACTAAAAATATTTACACTATTCCCCGAAATAAATATATATATATATATATATAAAAGACATACACCCTATCTTTTAGTAAAATTTAACTAAAATTTTACTTTTAACCATCAATATGATGTTTGGTTAAAATTGGGTATATTAAAACAATGCTTAACTGTTAAAATTAAAAGAATAAAATAGTGAAGAGGTGAAAATTTTATTGATTTATTAGAAATATGTCATTCTTATTATTTTTTTAGGGGGTAGTCAATGTAATTTTGTCACAGAGCAGAGGATGTCTGTGTAATTATTACTTTTGTTTTTAAATCTCGATATATGAATTGAATAACGCATTATCACATAATTGTTTAACATTTATTATAGAGAGAAAACTTAAAACTTGACATAACATTTCTCCCGCTACTTGTTAGGTGCTATCATAAAAAACACATAATTTAAGTTATAAAATTATTTTCCGATTATTTATAAGAATATTGTTACATCATAGACTTCGAGATATTCATTACACAAACTAACATATAGCAACTATTATTTGTTGAAATGAAGTTGAGCTTTCCGATGTTTTGAGTGTGAACAACAATACCTTAAGCGGCAACAAAGAAGAAAGAGTGTGGTTGCAAAATTAGTTTAATTGATAACTACGCTATACTTTTAATGTTTTAATGTTGTGGTTGAAGGTTCAAATTATCGTACTCTCTTTGTGAAAACCAAAAAAAAAAAAAAAACAGGAAAACAAGGGAGATAGAGAAATAAATGTAATTACAGTAAAACCTCCATAAATAAATGCTCGATAAATTAATAATATTAGTTAAATAACAAAATTTTTTGGTCTTTTACTCGGGCCAATGTATTAAAATAAATTCTCAATATATGCATAAAATAATAATTTTTCTGTAGTTCCTTTCAAGCCTATAAGTATATAAATTAATAATTGACTAAATACATAAAAACAAATAACACATAAACATTCACAATGTTAATTAGTTTTTTCTAGATAACTTATATTTTCTTAATTCAGTTCTTTTTTAAAATACATCTAAAGTTGTTTGCTTGTTATTTTTACTGAAATTGAAGTCGGTCTCATCTTTACTTTTTGCAATATATTTGACACATTTGTTTAAAATCTATTTATAGTGATTTGGATTCTAAAAATAAAACTAATGGCTATTTCGAGATATTATGTTCAATATACATGAAACATCTTGAAATACTATATCTTATAAAGTATATTAAAATTTAAAGCTACATTTATCTTATGTATATCTATTTCTTAACTTTTTAATGTATATTGAAAATTAACTTTTATAATGAAAATTAACTTTTATAATTTTATTTATTTACAAACAATATATATTAGCTTTTTTTTACTAGAAAAATTTATATTAACTTTTATGTATATACATATTAACTTTTAGGCTTCTTAGCATGCACACATTAATTTTGACTATATCTAATTTTTATTATTATAAGTCATACATGTATCTTAAGAGGAAAAAAGTACAAGTATTAAACTGATATTACTCATTTAAATAAATAAATATTTATCGATAAATTAATAAATTATACATTTATTGATAAGTAAATAACTTCTATAAAATTATAATTTTTCATAGTCTCAATAGTATTAATTTTAATTTATAGAGGTTTTATTGTATTTATGACAAAAGCAAATGAATCCAATATTAAATAAAAATATATAAAGGCACTACTCAAGCTATTTCGATTATGATTTGATATATATATATATATAGTGTTAATTCAGAGCAGTTTTATTGTATTTTAATTAGATTCTATTTTGTTGTATTGCTGCCTTAATTTTCTTAAATTGTGTAATGTAGAAGGAAATTAGTGTGACCATTTGTGACCTAAGCACCGGTTCAAATCAAATTTCAAACAAGTTCCTTGTGCCACAATACAAAGCTACTTGGATATTTCAAGGTTCGAAATTCCAATTTAGTAATTATTTCTAGTTTATAATGTACATGCAATGAAAGTGACGTTTCATATATTATAAGCAAAAAGAGACAAAAGGAGGGAAGTTGAGAAAACTTCAAATTATCATCTCGTTCAATTCTTATTCTCTTTACTTCTTTTTATTTAAAGACTAGAAATTATATTTAAAAATGAACCGATGAATACTATGCTCTAAATTCATTTAATTATATAAAACAACCAATACTGTGTGACATATATATATAAATAAAATAATGTATCAAACATGTGTTTATACGTTATGTGCATATCTAGTATTGGTGCGTTCTTCTACTAACTGTCCACGTATTCCTTCTGCTTCTGTTGATTACGTTCTTGACTCTGAACGGAGAGGCGGGGGTGGTCACCTGCAAAAACTCTCCGATGCCAGATACATCTATCTTTTTTCTGGAGTTAGATAGCAGGAAGAAAATCTTATCTTTCACTAAGATGATGTGCTCTATTTATACCCCGAAATTAGGAGTTTTGTAGTCCCTAATTTCAGGATTAATTACCTCATTTCATCATCATGTCTACCGGAAATTACAGGTTATGGATCCCGCAATATCTCCTGAGTTGACACGAACTGTCTTCTACATTCTTCCCCGATATGTATTCAGAAGGAGAGGATTCTGGCAGTATACTGCTCTGTTAAGTTGGTTCACCTAACACGCATAGTGGCCACGATGTAGCATTAAATGCTATGTCTGAATCCGGGACTGAGTGTTGTTTGTAAGGATAGCCAATCACAGACTCCATAGAGCTTTCGACCCTCCAGGCTTTTCGGAAAGATGTCTGGGATTAGCTGACCCTGCCCAAGGTTCGTCTGATATGACCCTGAGGATGGATCAGCTCTTCCCTACAAGAGTTAGTGGGTCCGTACTATGTTACACCGGACTCACGTGCTATTTTAAATAAATTTTTTAGGAATTTATATTGAGTCCGCTCTTTTCTCGCCACCTGTTCTGTTCCTCCTCAGTCCACGTGACAAGTACAATAGAAATGGGCCCCACATCTAGTATAGAATGTCTTATGAAGTTGTATACTCTTAACTACTAGAGGAACCCAAATCAAGCAGGAGGTATGCTTATTATTTATAAATTAAAGAGGAATCTCGTGTCGTACTACTTCCCTAAAATATTCGATATGTCATTTGTAAAGATGATTCTTATTGTTGTAGCCGTTGGCGACCTGTTTAGGACTCTCTCTCTCTCTCTCCTTTTTTTTTTTTAAAGCTATTATCGTTTGGACTTTGGATCGTGGCCATTTTTGAACTTTGTACCACAAATTAGTGATGTCATTTTTCCCGATCATTGTCGTTTCAGTATTTGTATTGGCCTTTACAGAGTTTTTAATATGGTGACAATGTTAAAGTTTAGTGTCGTTTCTAGCCACAGTCGTTTTCTTAAATCAGCGTCATTTCTGATCCAATTCTCTTTTTTATTGTTTGCGTCGGCTTTTAAGGGGAGGCCGCTTTTAGGATGATCTCAATTTCAAAGTTTGGTGTCTTTTTAGTACAAGAGTACTTTTCAAATTTTATTGTCGTTTTTTTCTTAATTGTTGTCGTCCAATGAGATTTATTTATGTCGTTTTGTTCAGTATGCTGGTGCTTGCATGACGTAAAGCGAATGAACATAAAAAAAAAAAACGAGGGAAAATTGACTGAAAATACCAAGCTATTTGGTGGAACACTGGAACTTTTCCTTGTGCCTTTTCTTTGTGGCCATTGAAGGATTGATCATGGGGATTTCGTCGTTAATTAAATGTATGCATCTTCTTTCTTTTTTTTTTTTTTTCATTTTCAAAATTGTAATAATATTAAATGTTGTTCGAATTATCAATAAGGCCTTTCACTACTTCAATCATTCGTTTTTTGTAGTACTGTCATCTCTTTTTACGAACAGTGGTCGTTTTTAATGTTTCGTGTCGTTTCTCTAGTTTGGTATCCCTCCTATGGACTTCCCTATGATGAACATATTTGGCCCATTTCGACACCATAACTCGCAGTATGAAACAATATGATTATGCAATGAGATATTTCTTCCATGAAAGAGCATGATAGAATTAACAATTTGATTAAACAATGCGTTAGGACGACCATCTACTGCACTTATATATTATGTAAATTCAATAACAGCGACATACATAATTAACATAACATAAAATCTAAACCGTTCAGATCTTATATGTAGAGATATTTACTAAAATTAATTTCGAAAACGATGAGGGTTCCAACTTCAGTCTGATATATTTGTGCGTGAACCTACGAAAGGCACGAAAAAGCAAACATATGTCAGGGACACAGTCTAATTGAGTAGAAGCTTATACTAATGGTAATGATGTCAACACAAAAAAGAGAGAATGTTCACAATTATCATGCAAAATTTCTTAGAATTAACTACTCACTAAACCCATCTCTTGTGCGGAGTTGTATCCTTCTGTGCAGACAGATGAAGCCTTCTACTCCTTTTGGTATCTCCATTTGCTGAAAACTGCCTTTGTCTCGAAGAAGAGATCGTCAGTGATTTCCGGTTCATTGATATTTCCTTAAGAGGACTTACTGATCGAGATTTTGAATGCTTGTCTTTTGGTCTCGCCATGGGACCTGAGGGTTTTGTTGGCATTGAGTTCTGGTCCCTTGTCGAATGAAATTCGAAACTTTGAGCTGGGATCTCTGGAGTTTTAGGAACAGGAGTCTGTGCTTGGTCCAGGGGAGAGCTGTCTGAATCAGAAGATGAAGGACTAGTAGTACTGTCCATATCGTAAAGGAGGTTGTCTGTCAGGTGTGGGATGAGAATACTAGGGGCAGGGGACTCTGAGGAAGAGAAAGATGGCCTACGAAATCTCGTAAGATTCACCACCTGCGTTTACAATGTAGGTTCGAAGCAATGCAACAAATTCCATAAGAGACACACAAATAGAAAGAAAGAATTCGGCTTAGATATTTGCTGCGGAAAAGTCCATTCATGCGTAGATTATACTCCTAAAGTAGGAATTAGGAAATTACAAGACACGACCTCGATATACTAAGATGGCAAACCATTTTCTGCATCCAAGTCTGAGATGTATACAACTTTTGTACTGAAGAAGCCCCCAAATTAAAATGCTGAAGATTATATTCTCAATTTATTTCAATTTACTACTTACCTTTTGTTCTAGGACTATCATGTCCTTCTTTAGTCGTGTAATCATAGTGTTCTTCCTTTTAATAATGTCTTCCAGCTCCACTATCCTCTGCTATGAAGAAAATAAGATCCGGATACTAACTGACCAAAAGATCCAAGAAAAAAAAAAGGGGGAGGCAAGGACAAAATGCAAAGTTTCCAAGGGAACAAAATAGAGAACAGTACCTTTGAGCCTGCCATATCAGTTGAGTGAAGTAAAGTGGTAAGCTCTTTTATGGTTGCGTCCTTGTCTTCACAATCCCTCTTGAGATTGTAAATGTCTTGTTCTATAGCTAAGGTGTTCATCTGTATAATATAACATGACAATGACATTCAGAGACAGCCAACAAGCACACTTACAAAATCCCATGTGAACAAATTCCAGTTAAAGCATTGTCGTAGAATTCAACATGGTCCAATAATCAAGGACCGTGGAAGTTAAAAAAACTAAAAGCATACTAAGTTTCAAACAGTAGCCTCAATTCCAAATTTCTTGGCAATATATTTCAGTCAAAATTAAACATCTCTTCTCTAACTCTATCATATTAGAAAAAAGGAAGATAAAATTCCCTGTATTTCCAAGGTAATACTCTCCAAAAGATCACCTTATTATAAAGTGCTTAACAATAAAAATGCAAACATGTTGACATTGATAAACTGTGATCCATCAGATAACAACTCTAGACTTGTGAAATTTAAAGTGTAACTTACTGTTACGATAACTTGATAAGATCACATGTCAATGGTCTTGCCAGTCAGTTTATATTTCTTAGTTTGCTAGATTCTGGTGACATATTAATGACATCTCATTTTCGCTGTGGAACCTGACCTGGATTTCAGCCGCAGATGTGACACTGGAAGCCCAGTCTGATAAATCCGACATTCGGCGCTCCTCTTGCTCTGCAACATTTGAGAGAGACATCTTATACTGTAGAATCTCATCCCCACCGGTGTCTTTTGTGACAGAACTACCCTGTTGCCAAATCATAAAAAATTCCACGGTTTTTAACTTCCTCAGAGAGAATTACAATTTACAAACTGCAATTGCCAAGTCCAGCTCGAAATCAAATGAATTCTTACCGCAAACTTATTGAACAGGTTATGATGTTGATCACAAAGCCAACAACCACAATCGACAAACTTGGTTTTGTCAGGGCCGAAAACTTCATTGTCCGGTAATTTTATAGAGGACAAGGAAATGTTCTCGGTTTCAGGGTGGTCCTTAACGTTGTTCAGCTGCTCACACAGATTGTCAAGCTTCTGCTGCATGCTTGATAGCACTCGATCCTGCAAAATCATTACTCACAAATTCAAAAACTTGTATTCAAGATAATTGAGTTCTATATTTCTTATTATTGAAAAAAAAAAGTCTTTTTACAGATTAGACAAGGACAATTCAGGCCCTTGTTGTATTAAATCTTATATACGAACTCATAAGACTCTGATCAAATTCAGACCCTAGTTGTAAATGAAAGGGGAGTAGCCCTATTAATTTGAATTTTAAAAAATCACTCATAAAAACAAAAGAGTAACCGTAGATTATAACAAATCCAGCTACTTATACGAGTCTCAATCAATGGGTCTCAATTAAAAACAGTCATAGCCTCCGGAGTAGAAGCATTCAGATTAATGAGTAAAAACACCTATTAAAATCAACTATTAAAAAAAAAGACAAAAAACTCGATGACCCACCACACAAAAAAGAGTGATTAATTATTATGAAGAAGTTAAAAGAAAACCCATTTAGCAAAAAAAAAAAAGGAATCTAAAGTACAAACCCGGAACTCCACTGATTTCTTGAGCTGAAAAATGAGGCCATTTTTCTTGGACTCGGCAACGGCGACTCCGATCACGGCGACGATGAGGAAGCGTTGAATGGGGCTAAAGAGCTCCCAAGCCGCGGCTTCGTCCGGGGCTAAGCCACCCTTTATGGCTCGAGCCGAGCTGGCCTCTTCGGCGTCGAGGATCCTCCCCTGGAGGGAGACCCAAGCGAGTCGGCGAGCCGCGGGGACAGGGCGGCTCGGGCGGACGAAGCAGCTGGAGAGGCGGCGAGTGGAGGCTGGCGAGAATGGGGTTAGAGACACTAAGGGCGGAGCGGCGTTGAAGCCGAGTTCTTCTTCTGCTTCTTCTGCCATGGCGTGAAGAAGAGAGACAAGAGAGGAGCGTGATTACAGCGACCTTGCTTTGTGTGGTTTAAGTTTTGGTCCAAATTTCAAATTTTGGTATGAGGAGGGAATAAAAAAATAAAAAATAAAAAAACAAAAATTAAACTTGGAAGTAGACGTTAGGCAATACTCAATAGGCATAGTTGGAACTTGGAAATGTTACACGTATATATATAAATTAAAATTGTAGTATATAGTACTTTTCAATTTTCCCGTTGTCTATATTCTTAGGTGGGCCTTCTAATAAGTTTATGTGTCGATCATTTTAACAGTCTCCTGGTAATTCCTTGAAAAAAAAAAAAAAAAAAGAGGACTACTTACAATAAAACAATTTTTATGCTAGGATGTCTCAACTCAAACTCTCAAAAAGATGAGCAAAGGAAAGGATTATACACATTTTGTGATGGTCCGATGCTATGAACCAATACTAAGGTGTAACTCGGATCTGCTTCAGATTTCACAAATTAATGCATTAATGCCAACATTAATTGAAAATCACCCTCCAAAAATATCAAATTCTAAAACTTACCACATTAGATTTCTCACTCAAAAGGTATTATTCGAAGTCCAACATACCATAAATGACGAGAATTGGACTGGGTCCCAAATGAGAAATACATAATGGACTCAGATATTGGGGGAAAATAGTGTAATTTACGCTCCATGTTTTTTTTTTTTTTAGGGGTCTTATATACGACCAATAACCACTATCTATCCTTTAAAGAAGAAAAAAAAAATACCAACCAATTATGTTAAGAGCTTCGTGCCCATTTTTCAGGTATTCATTTTATGTGTAAAATATATGTTGTTTACACATTTATAGAGTATATATAGAGGAGATGGCTACGGTAGGGGCGTCCTTACGTAGGGTCATGCCTTAATTATCGTTGGATGGGAATCTGTGGGGAATAACGGGAATCTGTGGAGAATCTATTTATATACAGATTCTCATCCAACGGTGAATAGACAGGGCCCTACGTAGGGGCGCCCCTAGACTGGTTTCTAGGTATAATTTTTGTGCTTTAAATGTATAACGTGAAACACATTTTATGTATAAAATACTTGTGGTATATATTTTCCAATAACATGTATGAATCTAAAATAAAAACAGGTATCTTTATAAATAGGCTTAAAAAAAAGGGGATGGCTATGGTAGGGGCGTCCCTACGTAGAGTCATGCCTTAATTATCGTTGGATGGGAATCTCTGGGGAATAACGGGAATCTGTGGAGAATCTATTTATATACAGATTCCCATCCAACGGTGAATAGACAGGGCCCTACGTAGGGGCGCCCCTACTGTAGACGCGCCCTAAAAAAAACAGGTATTAATATACTTTTCCCGGACGAATATGCATGCCTTGGACAATTTCACCCCGGCCCAAACAAAGTCCATTATATTGAATCGAACCAACGAGACGACCAAGGTGAGGGGAGAAAAGAAGGTCCATTTCCAGCCGAAACCCAAAACGTAAAATCAAAAGGAAAAATATAGAAACAGAAACACAACACGTGAGAGAGTGAATCTTATCCCGAAAAAGCACTAATAATAATAATAATAAGGGCGCGTCTACAGTAGCCATCCCCCAATAATAATAATAATAAAGAGAAAATCATTTGCTAAGTCAATAAGTCAATAACTCTTGCGGTCTTGCTACGTGAATTAACACGTGACACCAATATTAAAGCAATTTCCACAAACCAAAAAAAGGTGTAATATTTTTACAGACTCTTCTTAAAAATTGGATTAATTAAAGACAAAAATCCACCATATTTAGTGTTTTAACAATTAAAAAAAAATCTTTTCATTTATATCAAATAGATACTTCAATTGGTGTTTTCCGATCAAATCCCACAGATTGCACATACATTATGAAAATTGAAGTTTGAGTTCGTAGTAAAAAGATGTTTTAACCCTTTAAACTAACATAACATAAAATCAATTAAAAAAATAATTATTACTAAACAGATTTTAAATTATTGAAAAAGAAAAAGACAAAAGCTAGAAAAAAAAAAGAAGAAGAAAAGAAGCAGTTGTACTTCTCAAATTGATGGAGAAATATAGTTTCTATGGTATTAGATAGAGGTGGAGTAGCGTGACCGAAGTTGAGAGGCATAGCCATCTTTTTGCTTGATTTGTAACCTGTTGTTTTGTTTTGTTTTTTATAATGTTTTTTTTTTCATTTAATTGTTTTCAGAAACATAAACTCTTTAGTTTTGATATATTATTTGTTTTTCTGATTTATGTATTTTACGAGTTTAATTAAAGAATAATTTACAAACTCAAGTTTTAATTTTGACAATATATGTGGACCCTTTGTGATTTAACAGAAAATTACAAAATAAAGTTTTATTTGAAATAAATCAAAATATGAGTTTTTTGGGCAAAAACAGTAGGTTTTCTTTTTCTTTTCTTTTCACCATATTATCCATTGAGAAATTTTAACACTATTTTGTATGCCATCATGAATGAAAAATAAAAACTGGAATTTAGGAACATAATTTCTCCTCCATTGTATCAAAATCAATTAAAGTGACATTTTCTTAAGATATATATCTACTATACTTATAGAAAAGCAAATGCCCTTGGGATTGTAGGAGGTGTCCATCATGAATGTTTCTTTTTTTTTTTTTTTTTGTTTGTTTGTTTAATCACTATTTGTTTCGAAAAGGTAAGTACATGTGTTATCACATAGTTGCTAGGCATTTGTTGCGGCGTTTATTTGAGATACATATAGGAGAACCTATTTCTAATGGGACCCACATTTGATTTTTGAATTTTTTTTAAAAGCTCAAATTTTCTGTCTTTTTTCTTTAATAAAGTACAAATTTTTTATTTTTTATTTATCTTTTTTTTGATAAAGTACAAATTTTCTATCTATGCAATTCTTCTCCTTTTTCTATCAAATATTTTCTCATGTTTCATTTTTTATTAATAAATCAGTTAGAATCCAACATTAAATTTTATCAATTGATATTTATTGTTTTATTTTAATTATTAAAATTTATAATTTCCAACATTAGATATTTTCTTCTGTGGAAAGAAGAGTAACACGTGTATATGTATTGTCAAAAGAATTTAAGGCATCTACTGCTTATTCAAACCCAAAGAAAAGGTCATAAAGTGCATGTGTTAATCTCCTAATTAGGACATGTGTTATTATAGGATTGGTTATAAAACAAAAGAAAAAGACATTTCTCAAGTGAAAAAACAGAAGAAATTTACCCATTTACTGCATGTTTATTTATTTATGAAAAAAGAGCATTTATTCCTTCATTTTAAATGTATCGGATTTTTATTTAAAAAAACGAAAGTATTGGATTTTATAATATAATTCATTATTATTTTTTTTTATGTCTTAAGCATTTGGTTAGACTCAGTTAAAAGCTTAAGAGGATAACTTTTTCTTTTTATAAAAAAAAAGGTCTACTAACTAAGCACGATATTTTCTTTTTCCTCTCAAATATTTTCTATGTTTTCTGGTTAAAAATTTATTAATTAAACTCCACTTTTTTAAAAAACATGTTATACTATTTATTCCTTAATTTTTTTGGATCATCTATCAACTTTAAAACATTAAATTTTTCTTTAAAAAAAGATTTTTTTTTTTCCCCAAACTAACGGGTACGTGCCTAAGGCACGTACAAGCATAACTAACTAGTATATATAGACACACACACATCACCTTCCTTTGTAACCCATAGTGTGAGTATTTTTGTTTTTCCACTGAATATCCGAAGTTTTACATTGAAGACAAGATGAGCTTCATCATACTAGTTAATATCTAAAAATAAAAAGTAAAAAGTTAGTAGCTAGGAAGGTCCCCACTCTAATAAATATAAAAAGAGATTGTACATGGGTGAAACCCACTAGTCACTACTAACGGGCAGCTGTCTCTTTCCCTCTCTCTCTATCTATCTTCCCCTTTGTGCCCTAATCAGTAATCACCAAGAGCCCCAATGCCCCAAGCAAGAATAGAGAGGAATTGAGCCCTTCCAGAAAGAGCCACTAGTGACGTGGCATTTGTCATTTGGTGTAGTTTGATGGCATCATTCATGACGTGTCACTCACTTCCTTGGATTTTGACCTTACCAAGGGATAGTGACCTGACCCCTTGCTTTGATCAAACCTTAATGAGTCACCCCCATCCACCCTTTTCCGATGCTTTTATTCACCAGAAAAGAAAAACGCTTCATTAATACCCTAATCTCTCTCTCTTTTCCTTTTTTTTTTTCCCTTTTTGGTGCTTATCCTTTTTAAAGCTTTTGTTTAGAGCCAAAAAAAAAATGTGAGCCTATGTATGACATTTTGAGGAAAAAACATGAATTGCCCCACAAGGGAATCATTGCAAGTGGCCAAGTAAAATGACCCATTATGGAATTCAAGCTGAATCCCATAATAAAAAACGTAAGTTTGCTCCCTAAGTCATTGATCCTCACTTTCAAACATTGTTATCACCAGGATAAACACCACATTTGAATGGTAACAAAAGCTAGGCTTATTCAATCAAAGTGATACTGATACCTTCGGAGCAAAAAAAAAAAAAAAAAAAAANAAAAAAAGGTTATACTGATACCTTCGGAGCAAAAAAAAAAAAAAAGGTGATACTGATGCCTTACTCCACTCTTTCAGTCATTTTCTACCCATTCCTATAACCCATAAAAAAAAACGAAAAAAAGGAAAGGTTCTCTTTCCCCGCACATGCCCCCCACGAAATAAAATAGAAAAAAAATAAAAAAAGGTTTTTAGCTTAGTGCAATGAAGGAAAAGTGTGCGGCAATGTTAAGACACGTAGAACATAGATGATAGAGCTCTCTCTATCTGGGACACTGGGAAAATAAAATAAATGCTATTCTACTAGGCTGAGCTACTGAACTGAAAGCACATGTTACATGTTACATGCTGTAGAAAATATTACTATACAGCTTCAATTTTCTATTCAAGTCATCAAATATTGGGTCTGGATCCTATAGTAGCTTTTAGCAGCCTTTTTCTCTCTTAACCTCTCATGATAGTCATACCCACTTCTCTATATTTATACTAATAAATAAATATAAGCTCACTCTAGTCACTAGACTCACTACCTTCATCTTTTTCAGTTCAAAAGATAACCCGGCTCAGCTTTTTACTCAAACTTTCATGATTCTGTACATAAGCAAAGTCGCTTAGCTAGCTCCCGTGTCTTTTCGTGTTATTGCTGCTGATGCTTGTTTGAGCACGTACACTTGGCACGATTATCAGAAAGTGTCTGAAAAATCAGATACGAATAAATGAAACCAAAAAGCAAATCTTTTCTAGATTGACAGGCATAAGAATCAAGATTATGTGACTGAGTGAGTCCAGACTGAAAGCTCAGTAAATCTTCTTCTAAATCTTACCTGTACTTGTTTCTGAAGATCTTTGATGTACTCAACTGCCAAATCTAACATGTCGGCTGTGTTTGTTTGCTGTTTAAGATCAAATGAAAAGACATAATAGTAACAATAATAATGATTTTTAGTATACAGTCCCAATTTTAATGAGGAGAATATAACAATGTTCTTGGTGGTGTTAAGTAAAGGTCTAATTACCTTTTCCATGTTGGGGACAAGTTCTTGTAGTTTCCTCATTCGTTCACTGATTCGGGTTCTTCTCACCTGAAATTGTTCTTTTAGTTATGACAAGACTCAGCAGAACTTATCTTTAAGAAAAATTCCAAGTTTTGAAAACAGATTAATAAACAAGTACCCTCTCAGCTATGCTTCGTGGGTGCGTGGCACAACCCCGCTTAGCTCGAATCTTACAAGGTACAGAGTCTTGGAACTGCAAAAACTTTTCAATGGCAGCCATTTCTGAAGATGTTTTGGGCAAACTCAAGTGATGAGCTAGCATTGTGGGAGGCCGAGTCACAGTCTCCACATTCTGATCAACAAGCAGAGAACATTCATATCTATCAGATCAAACAAAATTAATAACCAGATTCTCTCTGACATATCTCTGTATTATATGTTTTTTACCTGAGTTTCTGATGGTAAATTAGTATTCAGCCCAGAAAATGGTTTCTCATCCTCTTCTCTAAGCCTTTTCAAACCGGTGATATCGTCAGATATAATGGCAGAGTCATCCCAAGAACCCAATGAAGGATAACTTGAGACATAATTATTGCCACGGCCTTCACCAAAAGCTCCACCGTCCTGGTTATTTACCACCATGGTCTTGTCATCTATAATTTCATCTATTGGACTCATTAGACCTGCTGAAGTATTTGGCGGCCCAGATGAGAAATTTTTCAACTTGTTTGGAGTAGAAAAAGTTGCTTCTTCATTAGTACTACTACTCGCTCCATAACTTCCCATGCCTCTAATTGCACCCAAGCCTGCCAATTCGCCAAGAATTGTTAACTATTCATTCAACTTATATCCAAGAAAAAAAAATTATATAAAGAAAGAAAATATTGCACAGTTAGATTCTTATTTTTCATCAGAATATTTGAGAAGATATTCAAAATCTACTCTTACACTAAGTAAAATTTGAGATTAAATGTTCTTTCCTATCTTGGATGAATATTTGTGTCCGTATTATTAAATTTCATCTTAAAGGGTATATAATTTCTCTTTCGATAAGGCCCAAAAAAAAAAAAAAAAAAAAGAAAAAGAAAAAAGAAGAAGAAGAAAAAGTTACATACCTTCAATATTAATATTGGCAAATAGTCCAGCTGGGGAGCTGCTATGTCTAATAAGAGTGGAGTTATTGAGACCACCAGTCCTCATCGGTGGAAACTGATTCATACCCATTGAATAAGACCCTTCATTACTCGGACCCAAGCTCTGATTAGGTAAGGGCGGCTTTGATTGGCTGTGGTAATTAAAGCTCTGTGAACCAGACGAATAACTGTTCAAATTGCTCTGTTGCTGCTGCTGTTGTTGATGAGCCACAGCCCCAGCTCCAGTTCCAGCTCCAGCTCCAGCTTCGTTACCCATCGTGGTTGAAGTTACGAACCGGGTTTGCTGAGTAGTCTCGGACGACAGCTTCTGAGCCGTCGTATCGTCTAATCCGCCACTGTCACTGTTCATAAACCGGGCAAAAATTCGCTCGGTTTCAGGGCTAGAGGGCCGATTAAAGAACTGCTGACAGAACTCTCTGTCCAGCATGTTCGTGAAATATGAGCTCGGCGCTGATCGGTACCGCATCAAGCCCGGCCCTGAGCTCATTTGTTGAGGGTGTTGGAGATCTGACTCCATTGCTTCCTTCTCCTTCTTCTTCTTCTTCTTCACACTTCTTTCGTCAATTTTCTTACCACATAAAAGAAAAGAAGGGGATCAAATCCAAAGCTCCAGAAAAATTGGGTAATAAGAAAAAGTTAAAAAGAGATACAAGTGGACGTAAGTAGTGTTTCAGCTGTTTCTCGTGGATCTAATACGAGCCTCACCAAACCCCAGTCCATGTAAATTCTTCTACTTGGCTGAAAATGGTCTTCTACATAGACTCGTGAAACAGAGTTAAAAGAAAATATTCAATTTTTCAGGAACAAAATTTCCCCGGAAAATCCCAGAAAGTACTGTCAAATCTAATCACAACCCTTTTTTCCGGCTCTGAATCTGAATCGTCCCACTTAAGAAGATTACGTAATAAAATCAAAAAGCTACACAGACCATGAACAGAAGAACATAACTAAAACCAAGACAGAAGCTGAAGCTCTCTCTCTCTCTCTAAAGTTCCTCCCTCTAAAACTGTTGTTTCTCTCTCTACAGTTGCAGCAGAGGGAGGAGGTGGTGGTAGTGGCAGTGGGGGGGTGGTGATCTTCTTCTTTGTTGTTGATGATGCCAGTGACTGATGAGAGAGAAGGTAACTTTTATATATTTTATATATTTTATTTATTTTCAATTGGAAAAAAAAAAAAAAAAGAACAGAAAGAAATATTTTCTTTCCTATTCTGAGACTTGAGCAGTTCAGCTAAATGGGAAGTCACACAGGGCCAGGAAATCTATTCTCCCTGATTTGGTATGTTTCTATTGATTTGACAATAATGCCCTTGACACAACTTATTATTACAAAAAAAGGAACCTTTTTCTTGTATTGCTGGAATGTTACGGAAGAGAGACTTTTGCTTCATTTAATTAATGATCATAATAGTAACAATAAATATTCTGAAGACTATATGATAAAAGAGAGAAAAAGCTGGATCACCTACATGCCACGTCAGCTAACGTGGGGAGAAGAACATTAGATAATTTCTAGTTTTAGCGGCGGTCGTCGAAGGTTTTTCTGATGTAAAAACCAAAAGGGTTTTCCCACACTGTAAAATTGACTGCTCTATCTTTCTTGGACCACTTTAGTTGTGGATGTCGTTTCTTGTTCGGACACAAACAAAATTATTTCCACTTCTTTTCTCTCTCTCTCTCTTTCGGGAAAATTTTCCATTTTCTCCTCCTACAAACATGACATGATTTGCTTTGGTTTAATTGGTAGTTTTTTTTTTTTTTTTTTCTCTATAAACGTTTTAATTGGTAGTTATTTTACCACAAGTACTAGCAAATTTGGTACTACTTAATTATTAGGTGAAAATTTGGATTTGCGTATCTTAACATGCCTTTTTAAGGCTTAAATTATGTTGTTGTTGTTAGTTACAACTTACAATGCACCAGTGAGACCTAAATATTTCTTTTTTTAAAAAAAATTGAAGTTTGACTTTTTTAATTTTGTAGTGCAATGGATGGTCCAGCTATGAAAAATAGGAAAACCATTTAAAATAAATAAATAAAAGAATCCTAAGTGAATTGCTAGTTTCAGTTGAAAATGTGTCCTGTGTGTTTATATAAAGTGAGGGTGAGATTGAGTAAAATCTCAATGATGATATAAATGCAGATTGAAAGTCTTCAAAGTCAACCAAAAAGTGAAAAATTAAATAAATACAAAAATTAAAAATAGTCACCCTCCATAATAAAGATATGGGACAAAACGAACGCTTTTTATGTTTATCTTTTTCTTCAACCCCAAATTTCAACGGCTAGATACACACTTAGAAATCCAAAGGTTTGCTTATAAGCTCAACAATTATGTCAGTACATTAAAAAGAAAAAATCATATGCAGGTAGAAAAAAAAAAAAAGCAATACTATGGAATAGTATTAGCACCAAAACCACATGATGAGCTAATTTATTATTAAGTGATTATTATTATAAGAAAAAAATAAATTCTTTTAGCAAACTAATTTTCAGCCAAATATAAATGAATTAAAATTTTAGATTGTGGTAGTCAACGGTAGATCGTATGATCAACTAAATCAAATTATTACTAATGGAAGACCTAAATTGGACATTTTATCTACTCCCCCTGATCCCTCACCAAAATCCAAACAAAAAAAAAAAAATTAATATATTTTTAAAATATTTCTTCTCCATCACTTTGGGAGAGAATAGACAAAAAAAAACAATATATATATATTATTTCTTGTAATTATTAATTAAGTGTAGAGTTACTGGATTAATTAATTTGGGAAATGCATAATATTTTTTTTGCCTTTTAAATCATGTAGTGCCACGCACGGACTGGGAATTGAAAAAGATATGTATATTAATACTTTTGTTAGCAGGTGGGGGACCAATATAGCCACGCGGATCCTTATAACGCAAAAGTAGCATTTTTCCAATTTATTTCTTTCTCCTGGGCCTCTGTGGTTCAATGAGCTGTACATCCCTTATCCTCGAAGACAAAACTATTCCTTTCCCTGCCTTTGTTACTCGTGCAATGCTAGGGGCAAAATTGTCTTTTCGTTCTATTAATTAATACGAGCTGCCCTTTCCTTTTCTTTCCCCTTTTTTTATTTTAATAAACAAAAATAAATACTTCAGCAGTTAGGTGTCTTCTAGTTTGTTTGTTTGGTACTTATTTTTTTTTGTTTTTTAAATGTTAAGGGTTTAATTGACATATAAGATAAGCCCATTACTTTTCTTTTTCTCTCTTGGAAGGTAAGCCCATAAGCCATACTTGTCTCCAATCTCCAGCCAAGTTTTGCAGAAATTACAAGATAACCAATAAATTATGACTTATTGAGTCCTGTAAACACCAAGTAATACAAGAGTTTTTGGGTTGTATTTATATTAATCTGTACGGGAACGGAGAGAGTAAACTCAAACCAAGGTATTATAGTATTAATATTCACCTTTAAAGTTTCCAAAAGATTAATACAAATTAAGGTCATAATGCATGTGCGGTCGGATTAGACTACAACAGCACTGATTAAGTTAGTTGACCTAAGAAATGTTTAATGCCAGCTGTTAGTGATAAATGTAGTTTAGTTAGTAACCAATAAGAATGTCCAAACGTGACCGGAAATCTTAAATTACCAGGTTTCAGATTTGTTCAATTAAAAAAAAAAAATCACATAAGATCATCTTGTTTAAATAAATGAATTCAGAAGATGACAAATACTGTTTAGTGAGGAGTAACCACTTATATATAGATTATAAGATAATGTTGTGTATCGAAAGATGGATTATCTCAGTGATGTAAACGTTTCGACTGATCACTACATTATTCGCTTGCCAACATATCGTGACATATGACGAATATTGGTCCCTACCAAAGAAAGACATGAAAATTTTCTAATTCACTCGAAACATTTTTCTTTGGTCACCTTTTATCCTTTATGTTTTCCAGTTTGATTACCTAGTTGAAAATATTACTGGGTTCTAATAAGTGAATAGTTTTATATCTCTTTTCTTGATATATATATATATATATATACATATATCCTTTTCAAAGAGAAATATGATCTGATTCATTTATGTATATTTTAGCCAATAATGGGAAGTTATTTCCTTCAACCAAATTTGATCATCACTAAGCCTAAGAGGTAATATAGCCAAAACTACTAAGATGTGTGGTGAAAAAACGTATATAGAGACACAAACAAACTACCTGTAGTGAATATTTATGAATTACACAAAATTTTCAACAAATTTTATCAAGTTTATAATAATGGTTTTCTCTACCATGAATGAAATTTATCCACACGGACCACAATCATGTAAGTAATCATTCACTCGTTTACTTTGGCTAAAATATTTGTATATTTAATACATAAATGATAAAACAATAATGAAACCTAGAAAAAATATATACTATGTTTATCATTGATAAAACAAGAAAAACGAAGGAAACATCAACTAATTTGTGATGGAGACGGGACCCCCCAAGTTTTGTTGTGAACGGTAGCATTTATAAAGTGGAAAGCGGACTAGGGAACTGTTCCCTTAGTTTGATTGGGATTGACATTTATTTGATATATGAATTGATTAATAATTACTTATCATTTTCATGTTTTAATTTTCCCTTTGATTATTTTTAGCAGCCCAATGGAGATAAAATGTTGACGGAACCAATATTTGGTTATTCTCAAACTATATAGAAACACTTTCATTTTGAGTAAGCTGAATATTTATCAAATGATTATGTTATATGTATTGCATATTATATGTGTTAGAATTTGGCTAAATATTAAAAATGTGAAAGAAGCCAAAATCCCACATCAGTAAAAGATGGAGAGGAATGGAGACTTGAGCCCTATATAAGAAAGTCATCTCCTTGGTTACTAATCATCCTAAGTCAGAAGCATTTCAAATATTTCTTTCTTCTGATTAAATTCCTTTCTTTTCTCTTTATATTTTCTTTTTCAAGGAGAGTATTTTCTTTGTGTAAGAGGAGTGTTCAAAAAGTGGTAGTGAAAGGTGTGATTGAGAGAATATTTATGAGAGTGCTGGGTGTATTGGGGTCATTGGGTAGAAAAGAGGGAAATCTATGTGATTATAGAAATTTTCTGAGGGCAGTGGTTTTTCTCCTGATTTGGGAGTTTTTCACTTAAATTGGAAATTCTTGTGTTGTGGTGATTGCTTTTATTCCCTGTTTTTATTTCTCTGTTGAATCTGGGTCGGTCAGATTCTCAACAAGTGGTATCAGAGAAAGCAGGTTCTTCAGTGCACTGGAGCTTAGTTTAGTCTAAGAAATCTTTCTTAGTCTTTTAGAAGCTAGAGTGCAGAGCGAAATGTCAAGAATCAAGTTTTCATTTCCAGTTAGAGCTGATGTGGAGAAATTTGATGGGAATATCAATTTTAGCTTGTGGTAAATACAAGTCAAGGATTTCTTGATTCAATCAGGATTGCACAAGGCTTTGAAGGGCAGAGAGGCTTTGAAGGGCAGAGATTCTGAGAAATCCAGTATGAACGATGAAGACTGGAAGATCTAGATGAGAGAGCTGCAAGTGCGATACGCATGTATTTGGCCAAGAATGTTCTTGCTAATGTGCTTAAAATAACGACGGCAAAGGATCTCTGGGGAAAGTTTGGAGAGTTGTATCAAGCAAAGGGTGTCTCAAATCGAATGTACTTGAAAGAACAGTTTCATACACTGCGTATGAATGAAGGTACGAAAATTTCTGATCATCTAAGTGTCTTGAATAGTATCGTTTCTGAACTGGAGGTTATTGGAGTTAAGATTGAAGATGAAGATAAGGCATTACGATTCATCTGGTCTCTTCCACCTTCCTATGAGCATATGAAACCTATTTTAGTATATGGGAAGGAGACTGTAGTTTTTTCTGAGATCATTAGTAAACTTTTGTCTGAAGAAAGAAGGCTGATGGGTGGTGGAAGTAATGTTCCATCTGAGGGTTCAACATTGGCAGTTGACACTAGGAAGAAAAACTCCGAAAAAAAGAATGTAATCTGCTAGGGGTGTGGACAATCTGGGCACCTTAAAAGAAATTGTCGAAAAGGTAGAGCGAGTTCGGCTAAAAGCTCCAAGTCTGATGATGCTGCTAATGTCTCCTACGGTGGAGGCGATGATCTTATTCTTTGATTAAGATATGTACATCCTCATGGCATGCCGCTGATCTCTAAAGATGCCATGAAAAAGGATATGTCACTATTAGGGGCGGGTTCAGGATTCACAAGTTAGCACACGGGCATTGGTTTGGCATTAATGCAAGGTGTGTGGTGGATGATGTCGATAGCTGATGAGCTTCCAGGAAAAGCTAAACGATGGGAGCGAGCTGCACCATAATTTTTCAGCAAAGTTTTTTCGATATGAGCCGAGGTAAAATTCTTAGAATTCGTTAATTCTAAGTGTGTACTCATATGGTGGAGTATGATTGTCGGTGAAGGCGGTGTTTGTAGTGGAAGCTATGGATATTTTTATTATTTAGCCAAGGTGGAGATTGTTAGAATTTGGCTAAATATTAAAAATATGAAAGAAGCCAAAATCCCATATCGGTAAAAGATGGAGAGGAATGGAGGCTTAAGCCCTATATAAGGAGATCATCTCCTTGGTTACTAATCACCCCAAGTCAAAAGCATTTCAAATATTTCTTTCTTCTGATTAAATTCCTTTCTTTTCTCTTTGTGTTTTCTTTTTCAAGGAGAGTGTTTTCTTTGTGTAAGAGGAGTGTTCAAAGAGTGGTGGTGAAAAGTGTGAGTGAGAGAATATTTATGAGAGTGCTGGGTTTATTGGAGTCATTGGGTAGAAAAGAGGGAAATCTATGTGATTGCAGAAATTTTTCATATAGTGGAATTCTTTTCTGAGGGCAGTAGTTTTTCTCCTGATTTGGGAGTTTTCCACTTAAATTCTTGTGTTGTGGTGATTGTTTTTATTCCCTATTTTTATTTCTCTGTTATTCTGATGTTCGTTGAAGTGAGATCCTGAGAGCGGTGATCTGGGTCGGTCAGATTCTTAACAATATGTATATAGAGAATTCACATTAGAACTTATTCCAACATAATTAATTATAATCATTAAATTAAAATTAAAAGGTCAAAATTGATTTCTTTATCAACAAAAAAAAAAAAAAAAAAAAACTCTATTGTACTGATTTCCACACACACATATATATATAAAACTAATATTCTTCACAAAAGGAGTTAGGAGTTGGAGGGCGCACAATGATTTCGAAGACATATCCAAAAGTATACTACAACCAATGGCTAAAATATTCACGCTACTCTTCTTCAAACTATTCTTAAAAATATATAAGAAAATAAAATCTTTTCTCATTTCAGTGTATATATATAAAATAAATTGTCCTTATATATATAAATGTTGAAGAAATTGTTATTTTATAATTGTAAATCTAAAAATTTGTACTAAATTTTTAGTACCACGTGTGGTATGTAAGTTGTTATCATCAATTGGTGAATGTGATTAATCTATTCGTATGATAAGTTCTAATATACTAATTAAATAGTGACAACTCATATATTATATGTGTTGATTTTAAAATTTTGATACAAATTTTAGCATACCTAACATTATTCATACTATTATTGAAATTCAATCATACAATATTACTCTAATTTCTATTAAATATAAAATTCAGATACTTAATCTTTAGCAAAACTACCTCTAAAAACGAAAAATATAATTAAACTGTTACCAAGCAAGCATTTCTTTTGATCTCGAGGAAGAGATTAAATTGTTAATGCCAAGGCAAATAAATCCGAAATTGAAAAATGTTCTAATCAACTTCACAATTAGTCAAATACCATCAATACATATGGAACCAAACCAAACTAGTGAGTCATTATTTTGAGGCCGACTTTGCTTTTTTCAGAACCTAACAATCTGAGATCATTCCTTTTTATCATTCTTTTGAGTAAGGATTTTCAGGTATTAAACTATAGCAAAATGATTAAATTTCTAAAACTTTAATAAGAAAAAGGGCTTAAAGTTATTTACTAAAAGTAAAGTACTATTCGTGTTTGGCATAAATTGAAAGCTCTCCAACTTTTAGTGACGTGCTGGCTGAGTTAATTTCTCTTTTCCAAAAAATACACACTCAACAAATGGATCGATATAAGAACAAAGACACCAAAATGGGTATGGGAAAAATGGAATATAATTTTTAGGGTTAGGATTCCCACAATTTTGGCAGCATGATGTGGAAAGCAGAAAGGGAACAAAGTCAAAAAATGTCATTTGGGTGCTGTTTTTTTTTTTTTTTTTCAATATATATATATATTTATTTCCCCTTAATAATGTTGGAGCAAAATGCAAGAATAGATTCTCTCCAGAATGGCTAGCCAAGGATATCTACTTCTTTTGGAACCAAAATTATTTATTTTCATCTTCAAAAAATAAATAAATAAATAGAAAGGAAATTGCTCTTTTTGGCTTCCATTATCCAACTTCCGATTTTGCTCCTTTAATTAATGGAAGGAGGATTCCACAAAGGTTCTTCATTTCTTCTCCTAACGCTTTTTAGTCAATCTAAACGAAAAAACATGGGCTAGAAACATATTCCACTATGCCCAAAAAAATTTAGGGCACTAAAGTTTGTAGTCAAGATTTTGATGGATTTGGGTAACTAGGTGGCAATATGCAAGGTTGTAGTCGTTATGTTGGTTTTAAATATCATCATTTTGTAAATTTGTGATAACAGCAATTTGACTAACTGGATAATAGATATCAGTGATTGTAAAACGTGGACAATATTTAAAGTTTTCACTCATGAGAGGATCAAACTGTGAACAAAATGAAAATAGAGAGTCCGAGAAAGCGATTGGGGGTGGACGGGGGAATGTCAGGAAGTACCACGATGAGATGGGGTCATAAAGCAAAGTGAAGATTTGCAATTCATGATGGCCCCATTACTATTTTTATCCAAAATTTCATCGGTACACTTTTCTTTATTTCTATGTTTATATAATTCTCCACATTCTTGGAAGAGAAGCATAAATAATATAATTAAATACCACTTCATATATATGCTTTTTGAGAGAAACCCAATCACAAAATTTATGAATCAAAGTATCGATTCAAGGGTACCGATTCAACTCAACAATTCCCAAAAAAGAATCGGGAATTCAAGTACAATATTACTATTAGGAACAAAATTCGTCCAACTTATTTTCTTAAAGTATTTATATTTTTATGAAGTTTTTGTATCTCAGAAAATAAGTAAATACTATTTATGATCATTATGTATTTATATTTCGAATAAGATATTATCTAATAAGTATTCTATTTTGACTAAGTCATCAAAAATAATTATTATTAATTTATCCAATTAATAGAGTTTCATATACATTAAACACTTCTTAGTTGCCTATAAATATACAGTGTTCATCTTCATCCTACAAATTCTCTACATGATTTTATATGTTTTCTCGACACAAATTCTTTACGATAATCTCATACTGATGTGTTTTTTTACAGAAATTCAGAACTACATCGGGGTTTGATTCTTGCAAAGGATAGATAGGTAGCTCTCATGAGCATAACCCAAAAATTAACTAAACTTACAAATTCTCTATATGATTTTATGTGTTTTCTCTACACAAATTCTTTACAATAATCTCATACTGACGTGTTCTTTTGCAGGAATTCAGAAGTACATTTGGGATTGATCTTTGCAAAAGGTAGGTATGCAGCTCTCATGAACACAACCCAAAAAATCAACCAATTTTTCCTCTCTTTGCAGATTCAGAATCATAAGTAGTTATGAACCTCCTATAAATTCAATTGTAGATTTTCGGCTCTACAATTACAATCATAATCAATCTTATTCACAATTATGAATCAAATAAGATACAATTTGTTTCTTTTTTTTTTTTTGTCTAATTTTTCTCCTGATACATTCGATTATTATTCACGATCCTTCTCTATGTTGTGGGTAGCGACTGATTTTCAACTCCAAAACCGTAAAAGATCAGAAGGTGTATTTATTAGTTATTTGATTATTTCTCTTCTCATTTTGAAAATTCAATTAGAAATTTTAGAAATGCCAATGATAATTTTGCATTTCCAATGTTTCTTGTAATTTTGAGGAAGTTTTTTTCCCTTGCAGGCTCCAGCTGGCCGAGATGACCAGATATGCGGAATAGAGCTACCCATGGGTGAACTCTAACTGAAGGGAAAAATTTATAAATACCTGTTTTAAAATTTATTTTTGTTTTACTAATACCCGTTTATACATTTCATGAACAAAAATCACACTAAAAATTGGCACACATTTCAAAAATGTACCATAAGTCAATTTTATAATGAAAAATGTAAACCATAGTAATCATTTGCATTATAAGTGTATATCATTCATATTTTACACATGAGGTGGTTACATAAAAATTTATATTGTAAATATATACCACGCATATTTTGCACATGAAGTGTATACCTAAAAAATAGACACTGTTGAAAGAAAAATTAAAAACAGGTATTTATAAAAATAAAAGTATAAAACGGCTACTGGGTGTACATTTCTCTTAACAGACAGTCTCCAATGCAGGCCCAACAACCATTGTCTTTTGGATCCGGCCCAAATTTATATTCCTAAAATTCCCCACTTTACACTAGATATTAGTTCCTGCGCTGAGCCTCTATTTTTTCAGCAACTACCATTTGTGAATCTTCTATTCCGCCGTTTTGGTTGAATTTTATAATTTTTCCGGTTGAATTTTAATATATGTATGGTTGAGTTTAAAACATTAATTTCCGGATAAAACTGTCAATTATACATAAAATTCAAATGAGCTGCTTAATCACTAATACATTCCATACAAACTGTCAAGTTTTTTTTAAGAGTGGATCTATTGCTACTCTACTCTCCACACACCTCATTTTAAGACATTTTTTATTTCAAAAATAGCAAATTACTTTACAAAAGCTTAAAGAGAGTTAAAAAAAGAAAATCAAATTATCCATTACCAACACACAACTTATCACCTTTGCAATTTTTTTTAAAAAAAAATCTTTAAACACCACTTTTAAACAAATTATATTAGGTCTCACGATATCTCGTCTTTAATCGATATAAACAGACCTTTAATTCCCATCGTAGTTATATTAACTAATTGCGTGGTATATGATGAAGCAATAGAGGATGAGAAAAAGAACAAGACGGGGGGAATATGAAGAATAGGATTTTGACGTGAAGGTTATTATTGAACAATAAGGTATACACTAAGCAATGTAGAGGAGAAGAAGATGATGATGATGAGTGGTTAATAGAAAATAGAATTTGAATATTATGATGACTGGAAAATAGAAAATAGGATTTTTAAAGTAAGGGCTATTTGGAACAAAAAGGGTATATTAAGTACAATTAGATTTTAAGGTAAGGGCTATTTGGAACAAAAAAAGGGTATATTAAGTACTAATTAGATTTTAAATTTCAAATCAAGGGTGATTTTAGTCCGAGTGTGGGAATAGTAGCCTAAAGCCACCTCTTTTTTTTTTTTTTTTTTTTTTTAAATTTCTCATTTAGTTTTTCTTTGGGGAAAATACCTAAAATCTCCATGTGGTTTTGTAAAATACCAATTTCCTCCCTAGTTTTTTGAGAAAACTAAAATTTTCCTCTTAATTTGTCAAATTGGATCAAACTTATTTGCTATAACAAATTTTTATTGATTTTTTACAAATTTTTCAATCCAAAAATAGCCAAATTGCCCTTGGTCAATGAAAAAATTGGTCTATTAAAACCTACAACTAAACAACCTAAGTATCAAACATTCAAATTTATGCTTAAAAACTTGAATATATTTCTTGTTTTCAAAAACATGGGATAAAAATTAGTATTTTGCTAAAACACGAGAGAGATTTTGGGTTTTTTCCATTTTCTTTATCACTGCAAATTAGATGGGGGTCATGGTCAATTTGGTGTAGGTATGTTTATGAGTAGTTTTCTAATTAGAGAAAACATACATTGTGTTTCTTGTATACTTAACTAGATAAGGAGTTTCCTTCTTTTTTTTTTCTTTTAAGAATAAAAAAAATAGGAAGTTTGATTTTATATAATAAATTTTCAAAAGAATTGAAAAATCACGGATCTTAAATATTTAAAAAAATCCCGGATTTATTTAAAAAATTATCACATTTACTAATTGATGATATACTTCAGGTAACTAGCTAAATTAGGTAATCAAACTAGATATATCAAGTACCTCGATTGGTTACCTCATGTAATACAATTACTTATCTCGATTACCACAGAAAAGTACCAATTTTGAAGAAAAAGTGATATATTTCTAAATTTTTCTCAGAATTGATATTTTTCTAAATACTTTTTTAAAAGTAATACTTTTCTAAATCAATCCGGAATTGTTGAAAAAATTCAGCCCACTCATGATTTTTCAATTTTTAGGGTTTTAAGCCTGAATTTTTGTAAGAAGCAAAAAAAAAAAAAAAAAACACACACAAATTGTATAGTGCAAGTCTGCAAGTAAAATTCAAAATTAATACCAACCTCGAACACGAACCCGGGTACATCTAAACCTGAACTCGTCAAGGGTATAGTCTTTAAAATCCGAACTTGAACTGGGTACCCTAATATCTGGGTACAACCTACTCCATTAGAGATGGGTACTCGTGGGTAAACATGTTTCTGGGTTAATTTGCCATCCATATCCATAGTAATAGGGAAATTAGAATGTGTGTCCTTTTTTTTTACACTTCGTTTTAATAAATCTCTATTTTTCATTTTCTTTTAATAGCTAAATGGTTGAGTGTATGTATTTTTATACTTGGTATATTTACTTTTATACCAACTTTAATTTATGTACTAAAATATACTAATTTTTATATTGAATACATTATATTTTATATACTGGTCGTTTTATTATAGTATTTTAAAAACTGACATTTACTTAAAATAGTTCCAAAATTTAATCACTTTGCTATAAGAATCGTAGTAATATGCTTAAATGACCATAGGTTTATATTGGCTTTTCACGCACACATCGAGAATAAAGAAAAATTTACACTTAGTATCCATTTTTCTACTTTACATTTTATTGACGGTGTTCTTGTGATGGCCGTTTAACTTATTGTAGATGAATTATACCAGTTGATAGGATGAATTCCTCAATCGAAATTTAACTATGAATAATAATAAAATTGTAGTAGATGATAAACGAATACAA
The DNA here is from genome assembly GCA_002914845.1 of Trema orientale. Taxonomy (NCBI): domain Eukaryota; kingdom Viridiplantae; phylum Streptophyta; class Magnoliopsida; order Rosales; family Cannabaceae; genus Trema; species Trema orientale. The sequence continues at coordinate 819,252 of JXTC01000097.1, read as the reverse complement.
TAAATTTACGTGGTTCAGTCCCAAAAAGATACTTTACATCTACAGTAGTTTTTCCACTATATAAGAGAGATTACAAGAGAGCGCAGAGTCTTAATGTGAAAGTTCTAGCTAGTATTTTTTGTGTATAATTTTAAGATTGTGAAATTCAATACTGAGTAATTATCCTTTTTCCCATAACTAGCTGCTTTTTTTGTAGAGATTAGGCTAATTTTGTGGTCAACTATCTATGGTAGTCAAAACCCACACAACACATTTCATAAATACTCATATTTTTCTTTTATTTCGAAAATAAATAATTTTAGGTATACATTTCATGAAAATATGTGTGATATACATTTACAACGTGAATTTTTACTTACGGTTTACATTTATTGTATAAATTTATATCTATGATATATATTTTAAAATATATACCAATTTTTAGGTATGTTTTTTATTCATGAACTGTATATTAAAAAATATATTTGTGGTATACATTTCTAAAAATATGGGTATTAGTAAAATAAAATAAAAAAATAAGTATTTATAAAATATATTTAGGAAAACGAGTATTATGTATTTTCCCAATAATAAATATAAAACTTTGCTAAAGCAAAACTCCCATAACTTTTTTTTTTTTTTTTTCAATGCCAAATGATCTAATTTTTGGGTTTCTCCATTCTTCTTCTCCAATCTGGGCTGGGAAATGAAACTACGTAATTTTTAAAATTATTACAAGAATATTCTTAAAAAATTATAGTTTATCGTTAATTGAGTACATTAATGCTTTGCTTGATATCTAATACCAACATAAACTTATTAAAAAAGGAAAAAGAAATCTAAACCTTATATGCCCTTGGAGAGAAAAAAAAATGTACCGTTGAAGCTTTGGTCGGCAAGAGTAAGATAAAAAAATATCAACGGAATTAAAAAAAAAAAAAATTAAGGACAAAGAAAACATTATATCCTTCAAAATCATTATTTTTTTTCCAAGTAGTTTGTTGAAATTAGGCTCTTATAGCACATGGCTCAAGGCACAATGGATTATGTCAAATTGTCAATCATATAGGTAGGAAAAAAAGGGCATAATTATAGCTTTGTGAGTCAATCATATTCATATATTCAAATAAGTCCATTTTAACAACTTTGATTAACAGCTTGTTGCCAGATCCTTTGGAGGAAATACTAGGAAGAATGGCCCTATATGAGCCATTTTCTTTAATCATTTCCACTCCCATGCCAGCAAAAAATCTTACTTGTTTTATTTTCAGTTATTAAATTAAATTAGTTAATTACGAACAACCCCATTTAACGTAAACCTAAGAGCAATGCTATAGGACACCAGTGGTGCCCAGCACCATGATAACATGTCTGTCTATCACTGGGGGTGATTTAATTAATAAATTAGGTCACACGTGAGCCCCACCTGAATTATAATTGTGATTAGTCAGTGACAGACTGATATATCATTGTAGTGCTGGACACCATTGATGCCCCATAGCATTATTCTAAACGTAACGAAGAAATTAAATCGCAAAAACCGTACGAGTCTCTGAAAAATTGGAACTTGCTGGAAGGTTCCTTGTTCCTTCATCGGTCAAACACTAAGCGAAAAACAGGATCATAGTTTAATGTAAAACTAGTCAACCCAACACAGTATCTTAAATAACATGTCCATATGTCATTAATTACCATATGAATTGTTGCTAGCTATAGGGGTCTTCAAGAGTATTAAGCTCCGTATTTATTGCAATTATGTTGCAAACGGTTTACAAAAAGTATATATTATAAAAAAATAATAATTTTTTGCCAGGCATGTCCCCGAATTTGTCGTGAGTTAGCAATGTAGTGTCCGGAAAAAACGTAAATCAAGCCCCTGAGTTCATATAACATTAGCAATTAACACTAATCTGTTTGCGGCTCTTAAATTTGTTACCATTTTTTTTTTTTTTGGATATGTTTGGTCCATGAGCTTATCGTGGATTGACAATATAATCCTTGGTTCAAACGTAGATCGGCATGTTTGCCCCCTCGAAATGCATGGCACATGACAAATTCTGTTACGAAGTTATAACTTTTTTGGCATTTGAATTTTGACATGAAAATCCTCCAGAATTGTCTCTTGTAAATTTATAAACATTTTTTGCCACAAGTTCCGAAAATGAATGCCGAAATATACATTGGATTTGCATTTGCATTTGGATTTAGGGTGCAATTATTAATTAGTGAATGTGAGGGTTGAGGCGCCTGAAACCAACGTAGTCTTTATAATAATAGTAGTCATCAGAACCTTATCTTTAATTAAGTCCTCCCTTGTTAAAGGCCATGTCTCTCGGCTTCCTTAGTCCAAATGTGTTATCAACATCTGACTTATTCCACTATTCCCTCTTCAATGTTGACTCCCCCAAATACCACCCGTGTGTCTATTCTTACTCTTACTCTTTCTCTTTCTCTATTTTTTTTTTCAAGAAAATAAAAGTTAGGAAAAGGATATAAATTAAGAAAATATGTAACTATGCTCATGAAAGGATATATTTATATGTAACTTCACATAGTTGTTATTAATCAAGTAATGATGACAGGTATGTGACTCAAAATCTCATCGCATATCTTCATGAAAGATGAAGTTGTGTGATTAGGATCACTCATATGACTTGGCTTAGTTATGAGTCTTCTGACCAAGTTGAGGTGGATATATGAAGTCGGCAATATAATAGAAAATGAAAGCAAACACGAAATAATGACTTAGTACTTGTATCAAATCAAGTAGATTGGGTCTCTCAGTTATAGTCCGCTTTGTAGAACTAATAATTTTGAATTAATAAGACATTAGAATATGAGAAATCTTAACCACAGACCCATATGGAGTGGGAGATCAGTCGCACATGGCATAGCCACATGCGTTAAGTATGTCAATTCAATCACATCACTAGAGAAAAAGGCTTGATTATAGCCGTGGGTCAACCCAAAATCAAAATATTGTTACAAATTCTTTGTATAATCCCAAACATGGATATCCTTCCTATCAGACAGCTTTTCTCCAGATCTATCATCTGTTCGGTCCTTTAGGAATTAGGATAAATAATCCATTTTTTTAGCCATTTTCGTATTTATTTAATTAGTGTGGGCGCGTCTACAGTAGGGGCGCCCCTACGTAGGGCCGCCCCTACGTAGGGCCCTATCTATTCACCGTTGGATGGGAATCTGTATATAAATAGATTCTCCACAGATTCCCGTTATTCCCCACAGATTCCCATCCAACGATAATTAAGGCATGACCCTACGTAGGAACGCCTCTACCGTAGCCATCCCCTATTAGTGTTCTATTTATAATTCCATCCCAAAATTATAATAATAATCAATTTTTTTTCTAAATCTTCCAGGTATCAATCTCTTTTTTTTTTTGTTTTTTTTTTTTTGTTTTTTTGTTTTTGTTTTTAACTCCAGCTAAAAAGCAAAAGTTTAGGAGACTCGAACTCTTATTCTTAATTTGGTCATTTGTTTAGTAATTTCATGTTTTCCAAAACTTGAAAAAGAAAATCTTAAATATAGCTTTCTTGAAACATCACTGGCTTGTCGGACCGCTTCTTCTCGATATAAACAAAACTCGAATTAACGGCTTCAATTATTTTCTCACTACTCAATAATTCGAATTAGTTAATATGAAATGAGTTTATGATAAAAATAAATTATGTCGGTCAAAATAGTATTGCTCATCTGTACTATACTGATCCCACTACCATGTCAAAAATATCATAATCAAGTCAATAAACATTTTTAACGTTATGATTAATCAATCATTTCGTTAGAGATTCATTTTAGGATTGCTAAAATGCAATAATTTACATTAGCTAATAATTTCCATCGGCCCATATCTCTTCAAACATTGTGCTTCAACATTAATAAAAATGCAATTTTTCTTTTTCAAGGATGGTCTGCTTGATTATGCCTTTCTGCGCTTCGTTTATAAGATTTTTTTTAAGCTCCTAATTATCATAATATGCTTATTTATAAAATAAAAACACGAAATGGTAAAAGCAGTATATTATATACGACAGTGTTCCGGTGAAGAATCTACTCAGCTCATGCATATTGTCTGAAAAAGAACGAAAAGAAAAGGAAAGAAAAGAAAGAAATGACTACTCATGTAATGTGTTCGCGAAGTTTTTGGCTACTTTATTACGCTTGGTATAATTACCAAGCATAGAAATGGCAACACAGTTTTTCAGGAAAAAAAAAAAAAAACCGTAGCAATCTTTTTTTTTTTGAAGTTAACCGTAGCAATCTATTGATTGCTATAAAACCATGTAACTAAACTATGAATATCCCATACGCCACACCACAATAATACTAATAATTAATAATTGTACCTCGCAATAATTTGATAAAAATGGATATAATATATATAGGTTGCCAATTCAGTAGGTATTTTTTTTTTAACCTTTGTGCAGGTATTTTTTTTAAGCCATTGGATCATTATCTAATGGTGATCTAATAGCTACAATGAGGTACATGAAAAGACGTGTATCATTAATGTTATTTCTCTCTCACTTTTTACTATAAAAAAATATGTATGATAAATTTTCATTAGCCAAATATAGGTTAAAAAAAAAAAAAAAACCTATTGGATTGGTACCCATATATATATGTATATATATATACATATAGGGCACCAATCCATATGTATTATTTTGCCAAATTAAAATTCATTACGGACGTCTTTTCATGATAAGAGTTGGAGAGAGAAAAATATTAAATAATAAATATTTATTTTTATTATTTTTCCCAACTACCTAAATTATGATAGCCATTAGATTATTATGATCTAACGGCTAAAAAAAATATCTATAGATAGGTAAAAAAAAGCCTATTGGATTAGGAAATATATATGTATATATATTTATATATATCTCTATCTATATGTATATATAGAGTTGGCTAGCTCAGTAGGTGGGGTTGGGTGAGATGAGAATTAGGTATTAGGTCGAGAGTTTGACTCTTTGTAATAAGTGGATGTCATTAGTTAAGCTTCACTTTTTTTTTTTTTTTAAAAAAAAAACAGATATGTATATGTAGAGTTCATCTATAGTCCTACAAGTACAAATTTGGGTACCAGTACCTCAAGCAAAAAACAGAGGGGCAAGCTTTTTAGTGCTCACTCTTCCCGAAAATTGCTTTTTGATTTTCCAAGATCTTATTTTATCCATGTGTAATATTTTCACTTAGGTATGCAACATTTTTGCTTTGAGCACTGGTACCTCATTATTTGGGTGGAGTATTGTAGCCGAGCCCTATATAATTATGTGCATATAAATATAATAATAAGAAGGTTATTAGGTGCCTTACTGGCCAATCATATCTTTTCATTGAGGTGATCAACATGAACGAAGCCATAATTTTTATCTAATAGAGGTTAGAATTATATTTTATCTATTTTATGGGGTTATTATGTATTTATCTATTTTTGATTAGGGGCTTTGTACATAATCTAGGTTTTTTTTCCCCAAAAAAAAAAAAATCTAGGTTAAAAAAATAATAAAAATATGTGAATAATTAGGCTTTTATAAAATAAAAATAAAATTGAGTGAGGCTCAAGCCCGTCCCCGGTGCCAGATAATTTATATGAAGTTCTAATTATAAGATAAAATACTTACACAAAGTCTCTAGCAGAGTGTATTGAGTTCTATTTTTGGGAAATCAATCCCTATCAAATTATATATAGGGATAATCCCAAAAATACCTCCTCTATTTTAGCTAAATATAATTAATCATATATTCTCATAAAACCTAAAAATATCTCGTATTTTCTAAAACAAGAAAAAAGTAACCTTTTTCGTCTCTTCGGTCAAAGTTTTGACTAATTTTTTTTTCTTGAATAACAATAATACTCTTAGAATATTGATATCCAAACAACTCATATTTTTTAATCTTTTTTATTACAAAAAGTATCTTAAAAATTATTGTCAAAAAAAGAATTATCAACATTATTCTTTAATCTTAAAAAATTGTTTTTCTTTTATTAAAAAAAATAAATATGAGAGTGTTTAGTAATAGATTTTAGAAATATATGTAGGGGCATTTTATACATTTTGTATTCCAAGTTTGACCAATAAGATAGATAGGGTATATATACATATTTATTTTTTTGACAAATAAAAAAAAACTTTTGGATTTTATGAGAATAAAGGGTTGATTATAGTATTTAGTTAAAACAGTTTAGGATTATCCCTTGTACATATACGATGCATATGATGGTGGCACAACTTGTATAACAATTGGATCGATCAAGTCTTTGAACATGCTTTCACAATCTGGAATCCCCAGTCATTTTACCTTGTGTTTGATATCCCCATAACAAGAAGTCAAGAACTGTGATGGCTTGTCCTTATTTGATCAGTTGATCCTGATCCACAATATATCAAATAATCGAAAGGTTCACTTTTGAACACAAAAAAAAAAAAAACAAAACAAAACAAAAATAAAGAAAAAGTGTACACACAAAGCAATATTACTTCTTTTTTTTTTTTTTTTTTATCGCTAAAATTATTCTTTTTTAACCGTTGTAGGTCAGTTTCTACAGTGTGAAGATAGGGACATAATACATATGCACGAAGTTGGAGCCATCTTGATCACTTATTTAGGGAAAGCTATCCTCCTTTTTGAACAATAATGGAGAAATTGCCCCTTTCTATATATATCATGATGATGCATATATATGGGGGGCATTTATTTTTTATTTTTTGAATAAGATGGGGGGCATTTATTAAAATAGACTAGTTTCTGATTAATTACTGACTGAAATAGATCGAGGAGACAAAGATTCAGGTAGTGGGTAATGACAACTAGCCAGACTAGAGATTTATATCGAACGAATAATACATAGTAACATTTTGAAGAATTTGAGCATTAATTAATTATCATATTCCATTTGTTTCTCCATGGCCGTCTAATTATGATGTCCCACTTATATGTGTACATGGTTTTGAATTTACTGATACTCTAATTAATTAATTACGATAAAATGAATGAAATCTCAGTAAGACTTCAATTAATTACTTACTAATGGACTGTCAGATATGTCCAGGCTCTTTATTTGTTTTTACACGTGTTCTTACTAAATAATAATAAACTTTTGGGAGTTTATTAATTCCACATTTGGGAGTTTGATAATTACTTAACTGGCTGCAGTTTAGTTCAAGAATTATTCCATCCGAAGGGGCCTGGCCAATACAACATTTATCCACAGAAGGATTGAGAGCCGTAATTAGTTACATATGCATTATGAGATCGAGTTCTGTTTTATTATTAATATTTTTTCTATTAATAAATATTAATATATAGTAAAAACTAAAATAATAGCAATAGATGATACATTTTCTGAAACGATCTGATCATGATTTTTTAATGGATTAATATGATAATTATTTCTAAACCTTTTTGGTAGTTATAAGACAAATTTAAACAAAAGATTCGTTATTCACACAAATATTACGCGCACTCATATGTAATACTGAAAGGTATACGTGATTATTAAAAGAACTTAATTATATAAAGGAATTGTCTACAAATTAATAAGTCTCTAATAATGACTTGATTTAATTCAGACTCTCAATGCATTATTAATTATCTATATATTAAAAGAATTTTTTTAAAAAATTTGTATATATATATTTTAGAAATGCTCCTCAAGGCAATTAAATAAATCACAGATCACATTGGCTACAAAAATAGTATATGCTTCTAAAGAAAAACAAATTCATTTTAATTCCAGCAAGAGTATGAGCTATCATATTTTTTCTTCAAAGAATTATGATTGCAATATGCCACCTCCTACTTACATAGAAAAACTCCAAGCAAATCTTTAGAGCCATTAGGTAGAACTCCTTCAAAAGTGTCCATCTGTAAATAGTACGACAGTTCCCTCTTCACGACGTTCATTAGTGAACGCCATTCTCTTCATGGCATCCATCAGTAACCACCAACTTTTTTACGGCATCCATCAGTAAACGCTACACAAAATCTCTTATATCTAGCTCTCAAAAACTTCAGATCTAAAGGATAACCAAACTAATACTAGAAAAAAAAAACTAAAACACAATACCACATATCTAGATTTGGATGTATTGAGAGCACCGTAGATCTAGATCTAGGTGGACAACCGTCTTCACAAAACAAAATAATTATTGGGAAATAAAAGCAAAAACAAAAACAAAAAAAAAAACAAGAAAAAAACTCCATACTGGGAAGAGGGAGATCCCCCTCCCGGTAAAGGAGGCACCCTACTAAGAGATGAGAGGAGGAGGCAGAGCTGCAGAAGCTACCAAGAGGGAGAGCGCTTTCCGCAAAAAAGTATACAATCCCTTAAATTTTTGCTTTTCTTCTTCTTCTTCCTTTTTTTTTTTTAATTTTCTTTACTAGCTTCATATCTATATATGTTTCCAAAAATCTTTATAGATAGGGCACTAATTCAGTAGATTTTTTTTTGACCTATAGGTATTGTTTTACCCAATTAAAATTTATTACGTACGTCTTTTCATGATAAAAGACGAAAAGAGAAAAATGTTAAATAATGAGTATTTATTTTTTTCCAACTACTTAAATTATAGTAGCCGTTAAATAATAATCTAATAATTATAAAAAAAATACCTATTTATAGTAAAAAAAATACCTATTGGATTGACAACTTATAGATAATAATTATATATATGAATTAATTATGAAGTAGATTTCTATCATCGAAGTCCCAGAACCGTGAACTTTTTTCTTTTTCCGAACTTAAATTACCATAATCACATAATGTTGTCATGATCATATGATCCTCTAAACAATTATTGAATTACCCTAACATTCTCTCATTCTCTGACTCTCATAAAACACTGCCATGTGGTGCGATTATCTTCGTTACCTCATCGTACTTATAACTCCAACGGCCCCTTCGGCAAAAAAAAAAAAAAAAAAAAAACACTCCAATGCCCAATTAAAGCTTAAGTACCAATGATCCTCTCCCATGGTTCAGCTTACATCTTAGTCATTTATTAGCTGTGAGCCATTAATAATCATGTCCCCAACCTCGAATTCCATTCACTACTCTCTCTCTAATTTATAAAGTTACCGTTTCTATGAATTTCACCTTTTTTCAATATGTTTGATTTAAACGAATTGTAATCATTATGTTACACAGTTAATACGGCACTAAATTTCAAACTCATAGAATTGAGAGTTTACGCATCATGAGAGAGTACAAGTTCACAGTCCAACTCCAACCGACAGACGTTTTTTTCAATTTTTTTTTTTCATACGAGGAAAAAAGAAATAAAAAACAGTTTGAGTCGAGCAAAACCAAATCGATAAAGTTGGGCCCTCCAAAACACCGCAAGCTACACGTGGTGTCACATAATAGTGAAGAACTTAACGTACTGCCTAATTATATACCGAACACATACCAACTGGATTCAATTCAGGTTTTGAGTACTAGCTAGTGATACACTACAAACCCGTCCAAAATCAATATGTGTAGTAGTTAGCTACGTTATAAAACTCAAATTGGTGATATTTATGTATTTCTTAAAAATTAAACCTTGGCTTATATTCACAAATAAATTATACCACCATTAATCCATATCCTCAAAAAATTTCGTCACTATGCAAAAGTAGTGACGTGGCTATAAAGGAGAAAGTTCAAGGAAGCACGCGGCACTACACCAGACCTGTTGCAATGCAATGAAGCCACAACCTTTCCATCCCTTGCTGTCAAACTATAAAACCCACGTTAGGGGCAAAATCGTCATTACAAATTACCATGCTTCGAGATGTGTATATATATATATATATATGTACGTATGGCCTTTATGGACCTTATCCCCCAATTCATTCATATCAAATTCCCAAGCTTGACTCCCCCAACGTACTGACATTTCCAGTTGCTCAACCTCATCACCTTTCCCATCCTCCCCCAATCCCGTGTAATATATACAAACATATATATATATATATTAATAACAAAAAGAGCTTCAAAACGAAAGAATCTCCAAGATATACCATAGTTTTTAGTAGATATGAGTTTCGGGGTATGTATAGTGGTGATGGTACTGGTGGCCTCCGCTAATTGGGCCGCGGAGGCCTGTCCACCGTCGGACCGGGCCGCACTCCTGGCCTTCAAAGCGGCCCTCCACGAGCCCTACCTGGGCATCTTCAACTCATGGACCGGGCCCGACTGCTGCCACAACTGGTACGGCATCAGCTGCGACCCGGAGACCCGCCGGGTCGCGGACATCAACCTCCGCGGAGAGTCCGAGGACCCGATTTTCGAGCGGGCGCACCGAACCGGGTACATGACCGGGTACATCTCCCCCTCCATCTGCGGCCTCCCCCGCCTCTCGAGCGTCACCATCGCCGACTGGAAGGGCATCACGGGAGTCATCCCCCGCTGCGTCACCTCCCTCCCGTTCCTCCGGATCCTCGACCTCATCGGGAACCGGATCTCGGGTCCGATCCCGGCCGACATCGGGCGCCTCCGCCGCCTCACCGTCCTCAACGTCGCCGATAATCTCATCTCGGGGCCCATCCCGCGCTCGATAACGAGCCTCACCAGCCTGATGCACCTCGACCTCCGGAACAACCGGATCTCGGGCGGGCTGCCCCGGGATTTCGGGCGGCTCCGGATGCTGAGCCGGGCTCTCCTGAGCCGGAACCAAATCGGCGGGACCATCCCGCCGTCGGTTTCGAGTATCTACCGCCTGGCGGATCTGGACCTGTCCCTCAACAGGCTCGAGGGACCCATCCCGGAGTCGCTGGGGCGGATGGCGGTTTTGGCGACTCTGAACCTGGACGGGAACCTGATCTCGGGGAATATACCCGCGACTCTGGTGAACTCGGCCATTGGGAACTTGAACTTGAGCCGGAACAAGCTGGAGGGTCGGATCCCCGATGTCTTCGGGCCCAGATCTTACTTCACGGTGCTGGACTTGTCGTACAACAACTTGACGGGTTCGATCCCCAAATCGATATCTTCGGCTTCGTATATTGGGCACCTGGATTTGAGCCACAACCGGCTCTGCGGACCGATCCCGGCTGGTTCGCCGTTCGATCATCTTGAAGCGTCGTCGTTTATTTACAATACTTGTCTATGTGGGAAGCCTCTTAAACCATGCTAATTGCCAGATATAGAAGATAATCAATATGTTTAAGATCCTTAATCATGTCGTCAATACATATTAAATGCTTTTGTATTTTTGGTGCAAGTGTAAGAAGGAATATTTATTATTAATATTTGCCGTTTTTAATTTTGTTTGGGCTTGTGTTTTAAGCTGCTATTTAGTTTGTTAAGATGCACGTAATTTGATTTGCATGAAATGGGGGAAAGGCACATAATGATTAATGAGGAAAGGAAATAGAGTGCTGCCAACTCATCGAGGGTTACGTTGATATTTCATGTACATGCATGTAATGTTCGTTCGTAATTGATGTAACCAAAACTCTGATGTTTGCCCTTTTAAGAATGGAGTCAACTTTATATTCTTACGATGATATAGGTAAAACTATAGTCTATTTATGTACGATAACTATGCCGATCAAAACTGAAAGCAACGTTTAGCTACAGACTTATACAGTGCTACACTACCAAATTCCCAATAATGTGTTTTGAAAGAAAGATACTCTTATCAAAATCTCAGATCAAAGTGATAGAAAAAATGATATACTGGAAAATGTTTAAATTATTTAAAAGAAATCGAAAATCGAAAATTGACTACGCACTATATGGTCCATGAAAAAACAGTCTCACTTTTGTCGTCTAAGCTCTCCTCTTTTGGCGCTGTTGTCGTCATCATCATTTCCCCTTTTTCTTGGACAGTCTTGTGGCTCAATTATTAATAACAGGTATATTTGACTTTGTACATCCTCTTCGTCGTATTCTATAAATAAAACCCTTTTAACTTTTTCTTATAATTTCGCGATAAATTTTTCTTTTTTTTTTTTTATTTTGAAAAAAAGGAGGAGGAAAAGATAACGTTGAAGGGTAGCATTTATATGCAAAAATTCAAATGCAATTCAAGTGTAACGTGTGAAGCTCCATAAAATAAAAAAATTAATTTTAGTTTTACCCTTATTTGCAGCTTATTATTAGTGATTTGTACACTTCATTATCGCTTATAATCTTTTATTAATTATATCAAACTGGATATGGATGGAGCAATACTATATTGATCACTACTATTACTTGTGATTAACAACATTAATGTGGATTCCAATTTTTTCTTTCTTCTTTCCATCCAAGGGGTTAAGGCTCGAGCATTAGCTATTAATAAAATAATTAACTTCGAGCGAAGACGGTAAATAGGACAGGCTCACGGCGGCACAGTACATGAATATTTAACCAAAAGAAAGTAACTTAAATATTGATGATGATCAAATTCAAAGGCATCATATAGCATTCATGCATGCTACAGCTGTTGAGAGAGAGAAACAATTGTGCAATTATTTTGAAACGAAACTAGTGGTGGATCATTCACAGACAGCACACGTGAAACATTAGTAGTATACAATGACATGAGCCGAGTGGGCCGTAAGTGATTTTGGCAATAAAAGAAGAGATGAGATCCAACGGTGGAACAATCTTTCTTATCTTATCCATACGGCTCCACTATTGAAACATAGTCCAAATTAACCCATGTATTCACAAGCTTACATACATATATAGCATCTCATACCACGGTACCCCTAAATAGATCTGCCTTCTATGGAGTGACTACATGGCTAAGAAGTCGGGAACTTTGACATGGTCGGTCGATCGTTGTGAGTGAGTAAAGGTCTAAGATGATTGGCTTTGCAAGCGCTATTATTTATAATTTAACATAAATAATTTAACTAGCACAGTTTAGCTTATACATTATAATATTTCAAGAAAAATTAAGAGAAAAGAATAAGAACAAAATGAAAGAGAGTGTCTAAACAATATGCAGAAAATGTTCTCATTAATTGATTTGAAATGATTTCTTTCCAAGCTACACTAAGTTCGGATTCAGGCTGCTCAACTATATGTCAATTCTCTGAGAAAATGCAAGTAGTAATATAAGAACCAGAATTTAACAAAATTTGGTCAACCTAAAGAGAGTCAAAGAACGAAGTTATTACTTCAAAATTTCAATAGTCTCCATCAATGACCTTGGACTCTGTAGTGGTCAAAAAATGGCCCAATGATTAAGAGGGCTGAATAATCAGTAATCGGGATCCAGAAAGCCCAACCCACAGAGTTGGCTCTAGCTCTTAAAAGGACCAAGTCTAGCTAACCCACCAGCCAAGGTCTCCGTCCAAGACTCGGTCAAACTTATAATCGGATGACTCCCAACTGACTCCGGAGGACCAGCAATACTCTCTCAACGGAGTCGAAGTTTACAACATAGTCTGATGAAAGAGTCCAAAAAGGATGGCTGTGTGCCACGAATCACAGACCAGAAACGTCAAACTCTAACAAGTCTGGAAAGACTTCTATAAATAGAGGTTTAGGAAGAAATCAAATGACATCTGAATACACATTAACTTTGAATCTTTCTCGTATCAACGGTCAACACTCTTACTCACTTTTGATTACAATCCTGCCTTCATCTATACTGGTACTCATCCCCCAAGACCAAGGTCTTGGAGGCTACTCCTGAGCCCATCGGAGAACCCGCGTCCATCCACCATCCATCTACGAGACCTTGTGCTCTCGATCTCAAACTCTATTCTCCATTCCTTGTTTCAATTGCTCATTTGATTTATTGTGTTCATATTTTCTTGATTTGATCACTTACTTGAACGTCAACCACTCCGATATCCCCAAACCTTGTTTTGACAGGTTACTCGCGGTTCAATTTCAGAATTATGGAAACGAGCCTCTATAGTCCCTAATCCCTTAGGACCCTCTGGTGGAACCTCAGCAAGAGTGACAAGAGAGAATAGAGGTCCTTTTAAGCATCTTCCTCGCCGTTTCTTCTGCGGTCAATGCGGACTCGAACCCTTCTCGGCACACTTCGAATGCCACTGCTCCATATGAACTTTCACGTCAACTCTCACGTCGTTTGTCCCCATGGCCTTCTGTGCAAACTTCCTAATATCGTTTATGGCCTTTGGAGCCTTCTCTTTGAACGTGCTATAAATTAATTAAACAACAAAATAAATAACCAATTAACCATACCATCCTGACCCTATCTGCAGTGTCTGATGAATAATATTATCATAACTTTATAGGATACGACGAAATTCTCGAAATACCGTATTGTTGTATTGGTTTAGGCCAGCTTCGTTCCACAGAGATGTAAAATGTTTGAGCAATTAAAATCACAAACTAATCCCAACTTGTCGCTAATGACTAAACCATATTGGAAATCAAATTATGCATTTATTCATTAATTAAACGCATACATTATAGATAGAATATGTATTGTAGCAATAGTAGAAGGAGGAGAAGAAGATACAGGAAGTTTCTAGAAGAGAATATTGTTGTATTATTCTCTAGAAAAATCGTACAGTAAATTCCACTGTGTATATTTAGCAGAAAAGACAAAATACTAGTAACTAACTATACATGTGTCAAGCTAAAACAAATTTATACATAAAAGAATAACACTAATCTAATCAAAATATCATTACAACATAATTCATTCGCTAAGAATTATTATCTTATATATTTAAACGCATACTCCAAATTGAAAGATATATTTATGAAATTCGAATTTTGTACAAGCTCAAATGGATTAAATAAATTTATAAAGAATTGGTACCATACCATCCATGAAGGCGCTTGTGGAGATTAATGGTGTACGCTCTGGTGACGACCTCTTATTTCCTTCCTCTACCCGACTTGTCTGCCATTGTTGCCGATTTCAACTCCTCTGAAGCTCCGCCACCAAATAGAGCCCTAATTGATTCAGAAGCTTATCTACTATTATCAACGCATCGGATTTTCTTTTATTTTTATTTTTAAATAATTTTTCAAAAGAGATTGGACCGATGCTCCGGACCCCGGATAGTCGTTTCACGGATTTATTATATGCCGTCTATTCCCTTGGTTGTCGTTTACTGTTTTTGTTCTCGTTTCTTCCTTGTCATAGTCATTTTACTATTGTTTGTCGTTTCCTCGTGTGCTATCATTTTTTGTTGTCGTTTATTTTTCTTTTTTCGCTTGTTTGTTTCCATGTCGTTTTTCCCGATAATGATACAACGATATTCTCTTCGATGTCGAGTGTTTCTTTTATTGTCGTTCATCACATTCAGCCATATTCTCTTCAGGCTTGCCCTTGATTTCTCCCCTTTCTTCTTTTCCAAAAGGCTCTCTTGTTTTTATAACATTCCTCCAATTGGGGGTCCTCTCATTTTTTTTAATTTTATTTTCAAGAAAAAGAAAGAAGAAAGAGAGATGGGGGAGTGGCGGATTTCGTTTGTTTATTCAAAATAAGCAACTTGTCGTTTTATAAGTCAAAACGAAAAAATAAATAAATAACCAGTGTCCATCAGCATCTATGAGACGACATCAATAGAGATACCGTTTCGCTAGAGAGAGATGGCGCAAATAGTTACAATTTACATAAAAATTGAATATGGCCTTTGTCGTTTGGGCAAAAGATGGCCCCCAAGTAATATAATATCAAGATTAGCAATGATAAAGAATGGGAAGGTGGTCCTGTTGTATTGAAAACTACGACAACATAGTACACACAACATCATGAAGAAGCATGTTGGGTGAGTTAACTAAATCATGTTCAATACTAACACCAGCTAATCTTATCTCCAGCATGGGATTTTGAGATAAAACGACGAGAGGGATACATATACGACTGAAAAATGCCAGTCAAAGTAAAAGTGGGGTTGTAAATGTCTCAATTCGATTCTCATCTACACTGTAAGAAAGTTATTTCAGGAATTTCAAGTAACAACTGCCTTGTCTATATAAAAAATTTATAGTCCGGTTGAGCGTGGCTATTTTTACCTTGTCTCCTATCTTAACTTATCTTAAGTTGCAATGTTGAAATAAACGGTGTAAGATTCGTCTTTAAAGCTAAACAATGGTTTGAGAAGGAAATTCCTTGATGCCCCCTTAGCCACAAAGCTGATAGGATGATACTCACTTAGTCCTTTACTTATTACAAAGCTTGCTGCCTGATTCAATGCCGCGTCTGACGACTGCAAATTGCAGCTTAGCTTCAGTCTCCCACCAGCCGCGGCATTTGCAGTGTAGACAAAGCAACCTTTCTTGCTTTCCGACTCCAAGGATATGGTGTCAGTCCTACCGTCCAATCCAGAAACAAGACGGAAAACTGATGAAGAGTCCTCGCCGATGGAGGAATCCGCAACTGTAAGGTCGTTGTCTTCTCCTTGCTGCACTACAACCGTGCCAGGAAAATCAAATGGCTCGAGCATGACTGACTTGCCAACAATGTCATCGTCCTTCACTGTAGAATGTTCTGAGGAAGGTAAGATTAGTCTGAAAGTTGCTTGAAGAGAGGAATCAGTCCCAGATTCAGGAACGTTTTCCATAGTGATTGATTGGTTTGAGTTCGTTAAGACCAACATTGAGTTTTGGTTCTCTTGGAAGAAAGAGACCAGAAAATCATTGTAAGAGGAAGGGATTGGAGTTATCCAATCTGTAGAGCTAGCTGATCCAGTTTTAATATCCGAGTCACCACTGCTATGAGCTGCAAGCAGATAAGGGCCATAAAGAATTGCCTGAATTGAAGCATACTGAGGCCGGTCATCTGAATTATTGCCAAAAGAAAATTGGTCAGTCTCTATCATTCATGATACTATTTTTCTTATTAACAACTAAAACTCATGCTGGCAATTTTCAAATGTGTGAGTTTATAGAAGGTACTATCCAATAAATCTACCTTTAATAGGATCTGTTTTTGTACTAATCGGCAGTTGAAGGGTTACTACGTCACTAGGGCTCCAATTTTTAGTGATTGAGAGAAAATTACCTGAATCAGGAATGACAAAAGTCAAAATTGTCCAAAGTTCGCATAATATGAAACATCTAAGGTTCATGTGGAATTGTATCACAACCTGGAGGTGGTAGAGATAAGTCTTTAGCATTT
Source organism: Trema orientale (assembly GCA_002914845.1). Lineage (NCBI taxonomy): Eukaryota > Viridiplantae > Streptophyta > Magnoliopsida > Rosales > Cannabaceae > Trema > Trema orientale. The sequence goes on along the minus strand of JXTC01000097.1, from coordinate 802,204 downwards.
AATGTTGCCTTTGCACCACTTGATTGTGTCCAACTGGGCACCCGCAAGTTTAGTGTAGATGATTTTCCTGTTCCCTTCAATGTGAAAGTCACTCGGAGGTAAGGATCCCATGAGTTAACAGGATCAACTTTCTGATTTAGAACAACATTTCCTAATTTCCAGTTAAGCGAGCTTGATATGTACTGGATGACGTAAAGACCAGGAACTTCTCCTCTCTCTTCAAAATATATAGAATCCCCAAGCTTTGAAAATGATTCAACTCCTGAAAAATGATCAAGAGGAAGACTTTCAACTCTTAACTTTTTAATTACTAGAACAGAATTCTTTACTTTAACAACTAAAATTAAGAAAGCAATTCGTATGAACCATTTATGCTAATGAAATTAGTTCCATACTTTCTTGAAAACAGCTAAAAACGAGGAAGGAGCACAATCTCTTACCTGTACCATAGCAGCACCAGAAAGACGCGAACGGTGTTCCCCACCCATGGTAACTTTTGGCCTTGGAAACTCCACGACCTTGTGGCAGCATGTAAATCATAACTCCAGGTTCTGTTCCTCTTTGGATGCTCAGCACACCATTTGTAAGAGCCCGCTCATAATAGTCTGCATACGCCACTTCTTTGGTCCAGCTAAATAGGTGGCGAGAGACCTGCATCATCGTAAACATGTACTTTACTTGAAGTATTAAGCATACTTTCATGTTAATTTGATGTAAAATATAAGAAATATGGTCAGGATATGCAATATTTAGAATTTTTGACTTGGTACATGGCATTAACAAGATGTAAATAAATTTGTGATCAGCAAAGAAAAATAAAATGAAAGGACAGAGCATAGATGGAGTCTGGAAAATATGAGACATACCTTCAGCATGTTGTAAGTTGTACATGATTCTTCATTCTCAGCTTGCAGGGTGTCTGCCAATCTCTTGGGTTCTGACCTGTTCACAAGAAGTTAAAAGTAAATCCAGAAAGAAAAAAAGAGCAATTAATACTGGGTCAAACTAGTCTGGAAGGGCCAGCAAACATGTGAGTGACAAAAAAATGCACGTAGCATTGTAACTAGAGATGAAAGATTCAGGCAAGAGGAAGAGCTACTATGAATGAACATAAATCTAAACTTAATGAGCTTAATTAATATTCATACCAGAACTCGCTGACTGATGTTCCTCCTGTTGCATAGCTGTGAGATGAGTTCACAATGTCCATGAAGAAAATTCCAACATCCTGGCAATTCAATATGAACAACGAAAGAATAATTTAACACAAAGTTCTCTATAACCTTTTTCTTTTTTAAGTGAATTAAGTTCACCACAAAAGTCTAAAAATTAAATCATTAGAAAATATAAGTCCACACTTTAGTCATTAAACCCAATAAATTAGATGCGTAGTTTCAATTAAAAGACCAGAGAAAAGTAAAAACATTTTAAATGGACAACTAGCCTCCATAGAACCACATTCAGAGAGATTGAGAAGAAAATAATGCAGTAATTAAGCATGAACATAAGCAGTAGATATAATGTTAAGCTTCATAGCAAATTGCAAATAGATGTTTGTAAATGAAGAAAACAGAATTACCTTATAGAGTGGATCACCAGTGATTTCATACCGCAATTGAGAACCAATAACAATTGGAATATGTGTATTAGCATGAAAACCAGATATGTCATCGGCCTACAAGCAAAAGAAAGTATATTGGTGATACGGACATTGGCTAGATTAAAAATCACAGAAATTTGAACTCATTCATCCTTTACTAATAGATATTGTCTTCTGTTTTGGTCTTGGTAAAACCAAATGACAACCTGGAGTTTAAAAAAACAGAAAAGGAAAAACATTGCTTACCTGAACTGCAAGCAAGCCTAAAAAGCATGGTTTGTCGAACAGGTGAGCCAACAATAAATGCTTCGGATTTGCCTGATTAGATTAACACGAAACACACATGTCAAGTTTCAAAGCTCACATTAATATTAGTATATTCCAACCACACATTAGAACTGGGCTAATAACAAGCTACCAGAGACTCAGGAGCCCAAAAAAATCAGTGTGAGTTACCTACCGATATACTGTACAACCTATAAAGCACATCGTTCATGCCACCAGTTTCTTCATTGAGTGACCGATAGTGTCTTTCTACCGTGTACTTAGAGACCACGTTCTGAACACGGTTGTAAAAGTAATCAACCATCCATGTCATCATTTTGAGAGCTTGATCATTACCAGCCAATGTATATTGATCCAATAGACCTGCTAGGATCTGTCAAAGTAGACAAGTCAAAAGCTGGATGTTATAACATTATTTAGGCCAAATAGATTTGTTGCATCTAGTGAAACAATTAAGTAGAGTCTCAACCTTGTGAATGGTGTAATATGGAGCCCAGACAGGTTTGATGGCCTCAAAACGATCAAATAGCTCAGACGGAAAAGCAGAAAGATATCCAGTGCCTAATTTCTCCTGACATTCAGATAGAGAGGACACTACAGTAGACATTTTTTCTCTGAGTGTATCATTCTGAGTGCTAGCCCACATTTGTGCTGTTGCACTCAAGTAATGCCCTTCAAGATCACAAAAGCAAACGCTTTGTTATAAAGTAAACAAATTCAAAAGCACAAATACTAAAATTGCAGTTACATTAACAGGACAGCTTCTATGAAACCACAATAGTTCAGTGTCAACTGTATCTTAGAATAAAATATACTAACAAGACATACTAACATATTAGTAACATATGAGATTGTGTAATAGGGAAAAGAAAACCAACCTACAAAGTGACCCCGGAGCTCAACAGCTGGGTCCTCCCAACCCGCATATGGTTTTCCAGGAGTTGGCAAACCTGCTGTCTTTCTAAAGCTCCAAACTAAGCTATCCACATCTAATATCAATAGATACTCCAAATTCGTCTGCTGAGCCCGCCCATGTGGCGAAGCAGGGTTCAATCTCACATCGTGCAAAGATATTTCCTTGAGAAGATTCCCGGGGCCATCAAATTCGCCTGAACTTTTCATTTTCCGGTACATCATTGTCCATTCAAATTCATCTTCTTCTCTCAAAATCTTTCTCGGAAGCAACTCTGACCAGGCTGATTCATCTGTTGGTGTCAAATGGTAGTGCGAGAACATCTCTTTTCTCCAAGTCTCATTCTTGGATAATAAAAGCTCGTATCTAAGACTGTGTGAAGAGAGCTGAGTCGGAATATTTGTACACTCCTTACCCGTACCAAACCCAGATAGCACAAACACTATAAACACAACTAAAAGCTCAAAAGCCACAAAATTCTTCATTTTTAAGAAAAACCCAGATTAGAAACTACCGGAATTTGACCAAAAATCAAGTAAAGTGAGGACTAAGAATCAGTACATTTGATTTAACAAATGCCCAGAAAGCCAAATCCTCAGAAATGGCAGAATTCAACGAGAAACGATATCACGGACAATAAAAGACGCAAACTTCGAGCATTAAATATTAATAAAAATCAAAACTTTTAAGTCCAGTGAACAGTGAACTTGACAAGAGGCCTGAAAAAGGGAGCAGAGGAAAAAGCCAAGAACAGTTAAAAGCAGAACATCATGTGAATGAATTAGTATATATAAGAAGCTCTATCCAAAACCATCTCGTGAAAGCTAAGAATAGATTTTCGAGTAAAGTAAAGTAGAATATCCTCCCAAACAATAATTCCACCAATAATTAGTTTACATATAGTTGAGATTTTCTTTTTTATTTATTTTTTTCCTTTTTTACTCTACATTCCAGAGGCACAGAAGGGGAGAGAGAGAGAGAGAGAGAGAGAGAGAGAGAGATTGGAGGCAGGTAAGAATCACGGATATGGTGTCTTTTCCTCTTGGGGGCAGGTTTGAAGTTTTGACCCAGACTTAAATTCACAGAATTTCAGACTATTTGCAACCAAGTATAAACCGATGACCAGAGAAAAAGGAGTAACAGAATCACACACTCAGCTAAAATTTCTAACAGTTGGTTTTCTTTTTCTCAATATTCTTTTTCCATAAATCTCGTTTCACTCCTTAAAAAAAAAATAAAAATCGGTGCTTGTAAAATTTTGATGACGTCCGTACAACCGCAAAGTACCCGGATATAATTGTTCTTATGTTGTCCACTGGGCTTTGGCACTGTAAAAAGCCTTCCTTTTCCATTTTAAAATGGTTTCTTACAATTTTCTCAAATTACTTTTTTCTTTTATTTCTTTTTAATATCATTTTTCATGTTAAGGTTCGCGGGCTTTTTCTCTTTCATGGTCGTCCTTTCTTTATAATAATAATAATAAAAGAAGGTCCAAAACAATTCAATCATTTTCTCAGCTATAAATATAATAATAAAAAATGTGAGAACAAAGTGGAATCTTTTAAGTTCTAATGTTCATAAATAATTTAATTTGGAGTTCTCTGAAATACAAGCACTTTAAAATAAAATGTACCTTATCACTGTTTAAAAAGGACACAATTAGTTCATAGAAATATGACACCTCAAACCATTCAATTATTTGGATACTTGAGAGGTGAGAATTGAGATATCTATCGACCAAATGAGACAAACCGTTCACTTATTTTAAACTCTATTCTCTAAACTTGTTTTATTTTTGTTTTTGTAGTTTCTTTTTTGCCCTTTTTGTTCTTATTGGTGATTACAGCTTCGTATATACAAATTAGAAATACCTGAATGGCCAACTCAATTTCTGTTTTCATTAGAGTGATTTGGTAGGTGTGGTTAGTATTGTCACGTTAATAGAATCGTGGGTGAAGGTTAATTAATAGGTCTTATAATTCGATATTAATAATAAACAAATGTAAGTAATAATGAGACATATAAATAAGAATAACGGGGTATGGGGTACTATTGTTAATACCTAAATAAATACAATGATAACTCATACGGAAAAAATAATTATAATTATGAGGACAACGACGACAGCCTCGAATCGAAAATGATTATGCAATAAATAATTGTCAGTTTTGTCTACTATATTTAATCAAGTTTCATTAAAGAACTAATTGATTGAATCGACTATTAACCTAACAAGTTGTGAAGCAATGAGATTTTGTCTAGTTATTTTAGTAAGTAGAGTTCAACCCATAAAGCTTAATGTATGAATAATGACATGTAGCGTGTCCTAGCGGCCAAAAGATTAACTTTAATGCAGAAACTAATATTAAAATTAAGATTGACCTCATATTTAAACATTCCATTACCATTTTAGGATGCGAAAAATTATACTGTTATTTTGTTAATTTCTGTGGCTTCAAATTATCGAAATCCGTCTTTTTTTTTTATGGGAAAAACAAATACTCGATTCAGAAACTAGGGTTTTGTCTTACATCTTATTTGTCTATTAATTTTTTTGGAAAATGAAGTTTTGTTTTACTATTAGCGATTCAGATATGATATCAAAAGCAGACAATTTCTTAACTTGGACATTTTATCACCAAATGGTATGCAGTGGAAACTCACAACCATAAAACTCATTATCATTTCTTTTTCTTTTTTTTTTGGGATAAAACTCATTGTCATTTCTACCTCTCATTTACTAATAATAATAATAAAAAAAAGGAAAGAAATCATGGGTATTCTTTTGCTTCATTGGAAGTATTATTATCAAAGTTGGGTCATTGTGGCCACACTGCACAACATTGTCTTCAAAGTTTCTTCCTATGTACTTAGTAAGCTACAAGACTATAATCATAGTTTGGTACAAACTACCAACCGCACAATCAATGGAGAGATGTTGATATGATATGATTGGTGAGCTGATTGAATGGGAATCTCAAATGATACCTAAAAAAGGTAACCATGAAAAAATTGTAGTCACTATAAGCTCATTTCCTGGCTATATATTGAGCCTTATAAAATTTATGTATAGTAATTGAGAATGAGATGTGCATACATACTTTTAAACAAGCAATCAAAAATAGTTACTTGCTTTTAATGCTAATACACTGCCTTGACCATTCCTTAAAGAAACAGAACATGGTTATAAATCTATAACATTTACTTGCTTACTAGTTACAACTGACTACTGAGCTGGCTTTGTTGCTTAATGTCCAAACTCTTTTCGGCCTTTAGCATTAAAATCCCAAAATTGTTATGGCGGTGATACTACAGATGTTGTCGTTTTCAGAGGCACTATTGAGCAAGTTGCGAAAAAAGTAAGCACAAGAGTCCACCAGAATCTCTTACTCCTCCATATGATGACAAATGGGAGTAAGAACGCATCAACAGTTTTGGTTTGTGTTTGATTTGAAGGGAAAAAAATGAGTGGAAAATGTCAAGAAAGAATGCTTGCATTAATCTCTCATTAAACTCTTAACCAAAAAACTAAAAGCAAAAGAAAGTAATTCTTGTTTTTGTCCCACTTTTGCCACCTATTGCAAAGTAGCAGAAGGTGAATGTCAGCAACATATTTTTTAATCAACCCCATAACTTTCTCAAGTATGAACCATATTCCACCTATAATAGTATAAGGTCATATTTAACAGGTATGGCGGTCACAGAAAAAATATGGGTTTGAGTAATTAAGTAGTGGGTGTGATGACTCGATTGTCTGTAGGAGATGTAGATACTAGTAATGCAATATAAAGTGACTATACTATTTTTCATCAATTATATTTCTAGTAATATAATATCTACTTATCATTGACAGTCAATACTATGTGGGCACCTATAAGTAATTAGTAAGAATCACTTACAAATCTGTATCACTATTCTGTTTTAAGTTAGGTGAAGAAATGCAATACATGAAGAATTATGTAGAAATTTGAGATATTATACAAAAAGCACATTAGTAAACAAAGAAACAAAATCTGGCCTCCAAATTCAAACAGCTGTCAAATTTTACAGCGGAATCTACTTCATATATCAATTATCAGTAGTGAAATGGATGAGGCAAAATTCAATATCGACCATTCAACACGAGAGTATTTTCAGTATGTCCAACTGTAATAGTCCATCATAATTAGGGTATTCGGTCATCAAATTAATGTTGTGACAACTTGCCATGCTGGTTAGACTACGCTTAAGACTTCATTTCACACTATGGTACCATATTATCTAAAGAGAGGTTCAATTCAAGTTCAATTAGACTTGTAGAAATTATTTGGAAATGATTTGTTTCATAGTGGCACCAATAATATGTGCGTACGAAGGCAAGCCTTATCTATGCTGATGCTGATTTTCTGTGCTCTCGTTTTTTCTCTGAAGTGGAAAAAAGAGGGTTCCTTCCTATTATTCTCAAACAGAGAAATAAGAATAGGGGACAAATTTGCATGTGTCATTCAATTAAAAGAGGAAAGTTGAAGAAACAAAGGACATGTTTGGCATTGTTTTTTGTTTTTAGAATTATGTTTTCAAAAATGAGAACAAAAACTATTTTATAATATTTTTAGAAAATAATGGGTGTTTGGCAAATATTTTCTAGAAATATTTTTTAGGGGAAAAAAATTATATGAATATAAAAAATCATATTTGTATTATAAAAAAAAATATTTAGAGAGAAAAAATCAAGAGAGATTGACTAGAGATAAATTCGAGAAAGGAAATGAAGAGAAAAAAAGTCACAAGAGAAAAAGTAATGAAAGATAATAATAAGAGAGAAAGTGATAAGAGAGAATAGAGAAATAAAAAGTGTTAAGAAAGATAGAAAAAAAAAATTAATAAAAACACACAAGAAAGAGAAATTGATAAGAAGGCATGGAAATAGAAAATAACGATAAAAAAAGTTAAAAAAAACAAAGTAGCAATAAAGAATGGGGAGATATAATGTGATTAAAAAAATGAAGAGATAGAAAATGATGAGAGAGAAAGTGATAGAATAAAATAAGGAGAGAGAAAATAATGAGAGAGAATAAGGAGAGAGAAAATAATGAGAGAGAATGAAGGTTGAGAGAATAAAGAGAGAGAAAGTGATGAGAGAGAGTGAGGAGAGAGAAAGTGATGAGAGAGAAAGTTACGAGAAAATATGTATATGAAAGTCATATGAAATTATTTTTATTTTTTTTTTCAGAAAAAGAAAAAATTAAGAAAACACCTTGAAAACGACATTTTGTTGCTCTCTGAATTTTCTGTTTTCTTTAATTTTGTTTTTAAAAAATGTTCTCAGAGAACAATGCCAAACACCCTTACTTGTTCTCAGAGAACAGTTTTCTGTTTTTAAAACAAAAAAACTATTTTTTAGTTATGATGCCAAACAACCTCAAAAAGACTTACTTTCAAAACTCTGTTTTCATCTTAAACATGTTGCTTTCACTGGAAAAATACAGCAGTCACTTGAAACATTTGTCATTATTTTTGGATAGGAATGGGTAGGTTAGAATAATGCCATCATGGAAGAAGGGTATTCATTGTTTGGGAATAAAGCTTAAGCAACTCTAGTTTGAGTGCAAGGATTAAACTCTAAAGTGGTACCGACTTGCTATTCCTTTCTGAAGTAGCAATCTCTCTAGAAACTCCCTTCCCTTGCATGACTGCATCAGTGGTAAAACGTGCAGTAGAAAATAAGAACAAAACAAAAATATGTGGTATTTTCATGATTTGATTTTAGTTTCTAAGTGAAAAGGAAAAAGATTCTAAATAGCTGGTGTTGAATAGGGATGGCCAATATATATATATATATATATATATATATATATATAGGGAAATGAGCTTTATTCTAGTTGCTATTTGTTTATTAATTTTTGTTATCTTCCTTGGACCAGAGTATAGAGAAACCTCTTTAGGCGAGACTCATATGTTCAGTGATGGGTACATGAAAATAATAGGTTAGCATACATGCTATTATTTTGTTTACTATAATATCATTATATTCTATTGTATCAAAATTTTTAACTTTTTAACTTCTTAGAACTAACATTTACCAAAATATCGTTAGAATAACAACAAACGTTTATTCACGAGTCCTCTTAATATTAGTATATATATACGAGTTATCTGCAAAAAAAAAAAACCCTGAAGTGTAGCAATCTGCAAATTTAACTATGTCTTTTAGTTTGTGCAAAATTATACTTCTATATTTCAAATCTCTATAAATTTGTATCTTTTGCATATAAATTGACCAGTAAATTTTTCACTAATATAGAATCTAAATTGAGGATATTTTTTGAGGATATCTTATTTCTGCTGATTGATACAATAAATCTATTGAAAATAATTTAAAACAGTTAACATAAATTATTCAATTTGTACATAGAAGGTACAGATTTGCAAAGATATGAAATGTGGAGATATAATTTTGCACGAGCCAAAAAATATGGTTAAATTGAAGAAAGATCATACTCTTTTTTCTTGGCAGTTATCCCTATATATATTCCAATCGGGCAGGTTTGCCTTGCATTAATGGGGACACAGTCTACCCAATCACAATCGGGGTGAGGAAAAACCAGCTGTTTTATTTATTTATTTTCATTTACCCAAACTTTGGGAGTGGAAAAAAAAAATGAAAAAAAAATGGGGTGTAGCAAAAGCAACGGGGTTTTATTTTAAATATTTTTTAAAATGGTAACAAACTTCCTCCACCTACAAGGTGAATAAAGTTCTTTTAGGAAAAAAAAAAAAAAAAAGAGAATTTGATATTCACTTGCGAGACATAAAAAAAACATCATCTAAAGGAACTCGGTCACTTGTTAAATGACAAACAACCATAGATTAAAATGTCACCACATTTGTTAACATTGTCTCAACAATATCCATATTTTGAAGTGTCAACATCAATATTAGATGGAAATATATTTTTTCTCATGTATCTGTGAAATATCCATAAAATATCAATAATGTCAAGATATATCAATATCGGTAAAATATCAATAAAAAATGAGCTAATATCGAGATATTTACTGATATTGTCGCTACATTGTCATCGACATTTTGAAATATCAACAGAAATGTCGATTTTTTTTTCCAAGTCATCTTTTTTTTTTCCCCTGTAAAAATGGCAATAAAAAATATAAATAATTCATAGTTTTCTCTCCACATTGATTTTTATTTATTTTCAATGTATTTAGATTTAGTTACGATCTATAAGATATTAATATGAAATGTATTAGATAAGATATAATGATATGTATTCTGATTTTAAAATTATTCTATGAAATGAAATTCGATCGTTTTCCTGCTACATGCATATATTTTATTGTCTTATATATTATAAATAAGGATTTTTCTAAATAAAGACTAGCATATATAATACAATCACTTATTTTAGCATTTCTAAGAATTTCCCTTGAAAATTTTGAGTTTTTAAATAAATTTCGATAATTTCAAATATCTTCGATATCGATATTATCATCGACATTATCCGTAAAATCAAACCTCGATATTGACATCAGCATCGACATTTTAATCGTTGCTTATATGTGGCATATAATCAACTATCTTCAAAACTATTTTGGCACAATAACTTGGTAAAAATTGTGTGAACCAAGACGAGAATTTCTCTTATGATTTTCACCTCATCGAAACTTGTTTCAGTATTGAATGAATTTGAAATGTTTTATATTATCGTTGATTTTTATTTATTTTCAATGTAATTTAGAACTAGTTATAATTTGTAAGATATTAATGCGAAATGTATTAAATAAAATAGTGTAATATGTATATTTAATTTTAAAATTGCTTTATGAAATGAAATTCGATTATTTTTCTATATATTCATATTTAATTGTCTTATACATTATAAATAAGAATTTTTTTAAATGAAAATTAGTATAAATTATGCAATATCACTTGCTTTAATATTTCTTATAATTTTCCTTAAAAAATTTAAGTTTTAAAACAAATTTGAGTAATTTTGTAAAATATACCACATTAACATTATCCATAAAATCAAATCTCAAATCTCGACACCTACGTATCGACATTTTAATCCTTGCAAACAAGGATAGAGATATAGCATCCTACATATGCGCTTAATTTTGCTTTTGTTGTCTTTCTTTTATCCCTTTTGAAATTGTGGCATAGGTCCCCAAGAATTTTTGAAAAAAAAAAGACAAACAGGATGAAGAATCAGTAATTTTAAACCAAGAAAATGAACAAAAGAAAGAAATTGAATACTCAACCTGCAAAATCAAAGAGAAACTTTTGTATTGATCTTAAGAAAATAAAATAACATTTTAAATATTTATGCATTTAAAAAATATTTCAATTGAATTTGCATTGTCCAAGGATAAAAGCATCCTACGAACATATAAAAATTTCTCAATAAAGGTTTTATTAGGTTGTGACTTTCTACCCAGGAGCTATTTTACTATGGAGTTGATTTCATTAAATGAGTGCACAATATGGAGTACATAGCTTCTACCAACAAACTAACAAAATAAATAGCCAATTACTACATTGGTCAAAACTTAAAATAGACTCTAACGAAAACAGGTTAGAAGTAGGACTCATTTATTAAAAAAACGCATTCTAGACGCCTTGATCTATCTTCCATTTCACATAAGCATGAGCATTAAAAAAAAATGAAAATAATAAAAAAAATTACAGAAAAATACCACTTCCCATCTCTATCTCCTGCGACGCTTCCTGCGCTTTTCATCCCTTCCACTATCACTTTCTGATGATTCAGATTCTGATTCTGATTCTGAACCTGAATCTGATGACCCAGAGCTATCAGATTCAGATAAAGCATTTTGTTGTTGAATGATAAGCCGTGGCATGTTCTTCAAATACTCCCGCAGGTTTTCAGTGATGCCTCCCAAACCGATGGATGTGAAGAAGTTGATGGCGAACCTTGTATTTTTGGGATTGTCCCTTGGAAATATTGACTCAACTGAATCCTGCATTGTGGGATCTGAGAGACGCTCATTTAACAACCGGATGCCAAGATGCTCTGATAATTCCTGCACCAAATTACATTAAGGCTATGAAAATGAACATCATAACTCACGGAACAAATAATAAAAATCAAAGGACCATTTAGCAAAACCATATAGAAAAAGGAACATTAAAATACCTGGAAAAGAATCTTAATAAAGATTCGAGAAGAAGAAGTGGTATCCTCTTCAGTTAAACGTATGTAGGCCAAAACATGCCAAGGCAAGGCATCTGTTCCAAGTAAATGCGCAAAAAACTTTGCGACATTCCGCAGCTTATTTGTTTCAAGCCGGTGAATCATAGAATATTGCTGGACAAAGCATTTCTCAAAATTTTCTTGGTGTACTTTGTTGATCATGCAGAACCGCTGCCCCAAAAGACCATAATATCTGAGGTAGGTTCTCTCTTGGCTGCAACATTCCAGAAGCATGATGCAAAGCTCCATCTGCACCGGATCAGAAGAATTGTTAAGTGGCATCAGATCAAGGTTGCTAAAGTTGTTGAAATCTTTATCTTACAGAGGTTGTTCGGTAAGCATTAGAATAACATTCTCTCTCCAGTAAAACAGAACTTTAATAACTTACCTCCTGGCCAGGCTCGAGTTTAATCTTGAGGAGCTTATGACCAGCTTCCTCAAAGTCTACACTGGACATAATGGTCAGATATATTGTCCTCCGAAGATTTACAAGATTTGTCTCTGTCTCGTCTTTTATTTCCATCATCTCTTCTTCCTCTCCGTCGGAGTCATCCTCATCATCATCTTCATCCTCACCATCTGAACCTGCATCGGAACCTTCTTCATCCTCAGACTCCTCTCCAAGTATGTTTTTCTTCAATTCTTCATAACGCTTCTCATTCTCAAGGTAATTAGGGTCTGGTTTGAATATATCTGAGAGGATAATAAAATGGTTAGAATCCACAATCATATCAACAGGTAGGGAAGGTCAATAGAGAAACTGCTAACAATTTCACATTGCAAGACGTACCAAGGGTGATTTCGGGATCTATCTCCTCATCAAGAGAAATCTCATGAGTCCACTGATCTTCTTGTTCCACAAGGTCCAGTTCTGGACGAACAGCAGGGTACCCCTGTAAAAAATATATCAGAAAACAAATTGAGTCCTGGAGAGTTTTTTAGCTACATAAACGTAAATTGACAAGGACATTAGACTGTACATTGAACTTTGCTTTCCGAATTGCAAATAAGCCTTCAATCAAAAATTGAACCCTTTTGTCAATTTCTCCTTCATGAAGAATTCCACGGAAACGCTCAAAAATACCTGTCAGAGAGACAGACCATATGAGCACTATACAATACAATTTCCGGGGAAAAAAATTATAATACGGCTTCCAAAAAATGAGGAACGATAACCATGCAAATAACCAAACATAGAAAAGCACACAAGGCAAAAGATTATTTAAAACAACCATACCGTGCAGTCCTTTAGGTGAAAGGTCCTGCAATATAGATCCACAATCCTTCACAAAGCCAACAGCAACTTCAACACTGTCATCAGTTGGGTTCTCCAGAAGCACAGTGAGCAATTCTAAAGCAATTATCTCATGGGCCACTTGCTGGTTTACCAGATGTGCAATAAATTTAACAGCAGCTAGTAATTGTGGCTGGAGAAAAAAAAAAGAATTCAAACCGATAATGAGAAATAGATACAAACCTATGTGAATAAACACAAATTCATATTATCCAGAGTTGATCAAAATAAAATAACAGAAAAGGGAACAAAATGCTGCACCTTGTCATTCCGCTTATATGCTCGTTTGAGCTGCAAGACAATCCTTCTCAACAGCAGATCGCCAACCTCACGAAACTTGGTGTTGACAACAGCAACTAAAGCAGCAAACACATCCGTAAATCCCGGAGATGCCATTTGTGATTTCATACACGATCGACAAAACAGACCCCTACCCCGAATCAGATTCTCTGAAAAGAGTTCTGGTATAATGTTCTTTATATTAGTAGCATTGACCTTGTTAACAAGCCCATTTATACTCTTGCGGAGGGCATCCCAAGTTAACCGCTGGTACTCAACACTGCTTTTATCTTGAACTTCCTTCATCATCCTAGCCAACTTAAACGGGGGGATGTAAACTCCTCCACTCTTACCTAAATTCGATACATCGGTGTTCAAATTGGTTTCTTGAGGTTTCGAGTTTTCACGTTGTTCTTTAACATCCTCCCTATACCTAGAAGAACTTCTAACATCATTGTCATCATCTTCCGTCCTACGGCGGCTCTCCTTATGATCGTCATCTTTCCTGTCCCTTCTTCTTTCCGCTCGTTTGCGGTCCTCTCTATCATCTTCATCCTCAGAATAACGACGTGAATACCGATCTCTGTGACTTGTACGGCCATCGTCATGGTGGCGGGACCTCTCACTTTCATCATCGCGACGGTCATGGTCATGGTCACGGTCGCGATGACTGTATGATGACCTAGAATCCCTTTTACTACTATGCCTATGACGACCCTTTCTATCTCTGTGATTCCTCACGCCATCTTCATCGCTTGATTCACTACTGTACTTTCTAGCCATAGCAATCTAAACTTCTAAACTCGATGTTGATATCTGCTTGGTCAGATATATAAAAGAAAAACCCTAATTTCAGAAACGAAATCGATCGAACAAATTGAAAAGCCCTAGAAATTGAACAGGGTCGGGGCACCTAAAACCCTAACCCGACCCCTTGAGCATAAGGGGGTTATGGTAGAAAGAGGAAGAGGAACTCACTCACCTGAGGCCTTAGGGCGGAAGTCGGTGATGGTTACGGAGTCGCGGACGGCGGAGAGGGAGGCAGCCACGGCAGTCCCACGACTACGAGAGTTAGGGCAGCAGACACCAGAGTATCAGACTCTCTATGACTACCTGAATCTGAGTCTGAATCTCATCTTTGAATTTGGCTCTTGCTATTTTCATAATAGTGTCGGTTTTTTTTTTTTTTTCTACGATTGTCGTTTGTCGTTTGATGTCCGTTTCATGGTCGTTCTTCTCATGTGGTGTCGTTTAACGCGTTATTGTCGTTTCATATATTGTCGTTCTATAAAACTAGTGTCGTTTTAAAGTAATTGTCGTTTTAATTACTTGGTGTCGTTTCCTAATTTTTGTGTATTTTTTAGTGGATATACAGTATAAAATATGTCCTCTTCTCAATATTGTCTTTTTATCAACGGCTGTCGTTTCTAGCATTGTTGTCGTTTTAGAGAATAGTGTCGTTTTTACTGAATATCATATACAGATTAAAATATGTCGTTTTTCTCAACATTGTCGTTTTACGTACTTATTCTTGTTTTTTTTCTCAGTATTGTCGTTTTACGTACTTAGTGTCGTTTTATATTACTTTCCATTTTTCTTTTTTTTGGGTCTCTGCTTTTTACTTGTTCACCACGAAAGTGGTGAGACTACAAATTTTAATCATTTGTTTTCAGTTCAAGAATTTTTTGTTTCCCACTCAGTGAGTCAATTCTCATCGATTCATAAATCGCGGTCAAAGCTTCAGCTCTCTCCTTACGGTTCCGAAACCTAGCTCGCCCTCCTTGTAGAAAAGACAGGTGATTCATTTTTTTTTTTTCTTTTTTTTTTTTTTTGAAGTTTTTACTCTTGTTTTTTTAAGCGAATGTATGGATTTAGTGCTTTAAATTTCTCTTCCTTTGTTTTTTCAATGTAGTAGTTGTGGTACTTTTCCCTTTTATGATTCATATAGGCTCGGATTTTTGGACAGACATTATGTTGGGTAAATTTTGAAGATTGATTAATTGTCTGGTTTAATCTTAATATTCTCTAACTTGGGTTTCTAAAATCTACATTGAAATCACTTGCGATTTGATTATTGTCAGTGAAAAGGGCTATTTTTGTTATTACTGAAGCAATTCGCTTCTTCTCTGCAGAACCAGAGATTCAACGGGACAGTCATGAGCAGCTCACTCCCACGCTTTCCTGTGGCCAACAAGAATCTCTCTTTGGAAATTAAGGTAGTTTCTTCTTATATGCATTTGGTGGCTCAATCATGTAAAATCCTTTTTGTCTGTCTCATGGGCATATGGTCACATAGTTTGATATGTTGTAGTCCCTTTACTGTATATGCTGCAAGAAGAAGATGGGGCTTGTTTTGTGTTTTTTTTTTTTTTTTTTTTTTCCATCTTTTTTCTTGGGGTTGAAATTCATAGAAGAAGAAGGTTAAGGGGTTCACTAGCAATTTTTATTGGGTTGGTGTTAAAGTCGCAGTGGCATACATTGTTCTTGGCAGGGGAACAAGACAGATATTGTGATTTGCGGCTATGATGACCATTTTCTTGTAAGTTTCAAATCCCATTTTGTTTGGACCGGGACGGTGGGTGGATTGGTGTATTCAGTTTAACGTTTGGACCACTCTCTCAGGTTATTGCAACTCAAATAGGAACTATGGGCACTATACTTCAAGCCAGGTCTGTATATTACCCTTTTTTCTTTTTTTCTTTTTTTTTTTCCCCCTTTTTTTGGGGTTAAAAACGGCCATCCTTTTGACGTCTAAGCTGGATATTATTGGTCTTCAGGAAGGATGAAGGGGTATTGACCCAGCCAACATTCGATGTGTCTGTTATTTTTGGCAAAAGAGATGAGGTAAGGTACTCTTTTGCTATGGCCTTTCAGGTTTGATGAACGTAATGTTTATTTCACATTGCTGCAATTTGTTGCAGCCAATGTTAGTAGCATGCGCTCGTCAGCTAATTGAACACATCAGGTAAAACAGATTCATTTTTATTCTAACATAATAGATTCAGAGCTTTTTCCTTTATTATATGCTTCATAAAATGCTATTTTAGTTCATCAATTTTTATTTTCTATTTTATTTTTTGCAGTATTTCTGGTTCCAGCAGATCATTAATCCTCTCTCTTGGCCTGAAAGACCATTCGGCGGTACTAAAAGATCGAAACTGATGGAAGTAATGTGACCATTTAGATAATAAGTAGAACTCATAATTCATGATTTTTGTTCGTGTTATGCAGGAGACACTGAAAGGTATTGTTGCTGCTGTGGTTGAGAATCGTCTCTGGTGACAAGGTATTTGCTTCGACTTACAAGAGCTCTAGATTTTGTTTAGGCCTCCCTATTCTGTAGTTATTTACAAATCCTGTTGACAAATCATATCCATGAGATTGGCAAATCTTGAAAATGAAAATTGTGAGAAGTGCGGAAATGCTGGATGTGGAGTATGAGAATTACGAGAACACAGTAGTTTCTCTTTAACTTTATAGATGAGTGGCATTTCGTAACTGGTATGCTTTCCCTTGTCATCCGCAACCTTGTTGCATTTGTACACTGCTTATGAAATTCAACGTTTGTATCGATATCTTTTTCCTTTGGTCATGTTGTTTCTCCCGGTTGTTTTCGACTTTTCGTGTTTCTTCTTCATTGTGATACTTGAAACTTTGCTTATATCGTTTGCCGTGGTTATGGTGATTGTCGTTTTTATTTTCTTCTTGTTGATCGGCTTTATTGTCGTTTTCCTGGTAATATACTTACTCAACGTTCTTGTCGTTTGTTTATTTATATTGCTTTGTGAGTTTCGTGCCGTTTACGTGCATAATTTTTGCGATTCTTTCCTGTTTAAATTATAATGGATCTCAGGCTTAACGAGGAGTTGCTTCTTCGGAACTACGTATTTTGCATCAATTGAAAAAATATGTAAGAGAATCAAGAAAATTAGGATTTTTCTGCCGTATACATGTATGATTGAATAAAAAAAAAGGGGGAAAAAATAAAAAAATGACAAAAAGTTTATTCAAATCGAGAAATATATTTTTCCTTGGACTTTACCCGCCTTGTAAAATGTAAGAACTTGCCTTTTCATGTAACTGGTGTCTTCTTTTAATGGTGAGGCTGTAGTAGGAGCTTTCTTTTAATGGTGATCACGGGCTTTCCTCCGCCAAGTCCCAAGCCCCTGATCGACAACTTCACTCACTCTCGACCCTCGCGACCGCAGCCTTCTTGTTGGATCGAATGGAGAGAAGAGGACAAGGGTAGGACTAATTTGGGCCAAAATGACTTCTTTGTGTATTTCTTTGAAAATAATATTTTTAGGAGTATCAAGGACATCTTGACTTATAGTCAAAAATTTCTTGACTACGAAAAAGTCTTAAATAATGACTTTTTCATGGTCAAAAAGTCATTCACCTATGGTCAAGAAATTTTTGACACTCTTAAAAAATTTATTTTAAAAAAAAAGAAACACAAAAAAGTCATTTTGGCCTAAGTTAGTCCTATTCATGTCATTTTCTCTTGAATGGAGCGGGTTCGTGAATCTTGTTGTTCGGCTAGTTTCTTCATCCTGGATTAGATCTTCTACTTTCTTCCTTTGTAGCTTTCATTGCTTTGGACGTAAGAACCATATAAACAACCTATTGTTCTTCTTTTCGGGTTTGCTGAGTGTTGGCAACACCGAAAAGAAAAAGAAGAAAATAGAAGAAGACCCCAGTAAGCGATGTTAAAAAAAAATGGATATTCATTCCTAGATTTGTTTTTATTTACTTATTGTTCTTCGACAAACAAGATTGCTTGTCTGCAACACATTTATTAAAGGCAATGGATTTAGATTTAATTTACGGGTTTCTGTGTTTAGTAGAGGGGAAAAGTGGAAGAAAAAAAACAGTAAAGGGAAAAGTGAAGGAAAAATGAAAAAATAGGTGTTTGATAGGAAAGAAAAAAGAGAAAAAAGGCATAATTGAAAACATAAACATCATATGTATATAATAGGGATATAATATGAAATTTATTAACAACAAATAGATAATACTTAGATCCAATAAACATTTTTTAAAATGCCAAATAAAGAAACTGTTTTCTAGGACATTCCCAACTCGTTATATCTCATAAAGTAATTTTGGTTGACCCTAAATGGATGGAATTATGAGTCCCGCTATTATTTTAGTCTCTCCTAATTGAGAGAAATTGGAAGGTAAAAGTGACATACTTACAATGAATATAAAATTACAATTTGATCCTCAATTTTGAAGCAAATTACAATAATTAGATGGGGAAAATTGTAATTTCATCATTTTCTTCTCTTCATGCGTACCAATTACCAAATAATATAGAAGAAAACATTTTCCTTATGATCGAACATATATTCTCCCTCAAATTTTTTCCTTCATTCGCTTTTTCTTTCTTTCCAACGAAACATAGGAAATGAAGCAAAACATGGCTTTTATACATGGGAATCAATAGGTAATTTTTGGAAAAAAAAAAAAATATCACCTATTGTATGGATACATAGATGACACAGGTACAATCCCAATTAAAATATCTTCATTTTCATTTCATTGTTGTAGATACCTGAAGGGAAAAAAAGAGAGATTTATGAACTCATTAGAAGAGAAAAAGATACACAGAAATTCTAAAATTGTAGTCATCCCACATAGAATTATCATAGGAAAAAAAAAAGAAAAAAAGAATACCCACATAGAATTAGTCTTGGATGTCATCTTAGAAACTCTACGTCGCACAAAAGAGCGCCACTGAAGAGAAGGAAAAAAAAATCATTTCATTACCTTTTACCAAAAAGAGTTTTAATTATCATTTCAGCTGTATTTGTCTTAATGCTCTAAACAGGAACCTATATCAAAATCAAATCGAAAAACATGTCCCAAATTCTGTCAACATGTCCCCGTATATAAGTCTTTTTAATTTTTTTTTAATTGTATTCCATTCCAGTTGAAATTGTTCGACCGGGACTGAGTTCTCACTGACAATTGTTGACAATTATTTCTATGTTAGTAATGGGTTAAGATGTGGGAGGGGGAAGGCAATCTTGGATTTTTTTTTTCAATTTTTATTGAAAGAAGAGGGCTATTTTTTATTTTTTTATTTTTCCCTTCGTTGTCCGCCATAACTCCATGAACTTTAAAAATGTGTCAATATGAAAATCGCCCATAAACTTATGTGGA
The DNA here is from genome assembly GCA_002914845.1 of Trema orientale. Classification (NCBI taxonomy): domain Eukaryota; kingdom Viridiplantae; phylum Streptophyta; class Magnoliopsida; order Rosales; family Cannabaceae; genus Trema; species Trema orientale. Next base: position 782,454 of record JXTC01000097.1, on the reverse strand, counting down.
TTTATGACATGCAATTTTGATGACTCTTGAGTAATGTTAGGGAAAGTAGTAATTATATTTACGAGTTCTTATCCTTTGACGGCACTAATACTAGGCTAAACATAAACTAAAAAATTGCTAAATCCACAAATTACCCAAGTGGAACAACGTAAGTAGGTGGATAGCACACTCTAACTTAGTAGCGAGGGCTGCTCTTGAGCATAATGATATTAATACACGATTTGCATGTCAAAGTTATAAGCTACTTGTTATAACTATCTGGTAATAGATTATGACTTATCCTTAATTCTTTGAGTTAATTCCATATTTGGCCTCAAATTATTATCCGAGTCTCATTTTTGGCCATTTCACTGCAAAACGTCTCTATTATGGTACCCAAACTTTTTTTTTTTGGGTCTCATTTAACTACTTTGGTTATTTTTCTATTATAAATGCACGGACAATCTCCCTGTCTTAGCCTCAAATTGTTCCAAAATCTCATTTTGCCCCGTCCCCCCCAAACTTTAAAATATCTCTATACAATCTATCAAAGAGCCATTTTAATTCATACCGTCACTATAAGTTAAAAATAAAATGAAAATAAAATAAAAGAAAGATCATGTATATCACTTACATGAGGCTTTTAATAAAATTTTAAGCATTTTGCATAAAAAAAATGAGGTAATAGTAAAATTTATTTTATAAAAAAATTAAAATAATTTTATTTTGGTATAAAAATTAGCAATCTTATTGTAATCGTTATTTATCATATTAGGTGAGTCTACCCTATCTTTGCAATGCCTATTATATCTTTGCAAAAACTAAGAGAGTTCTACTATATCTTTGCGACAAAATTTTATACGTACTATATCGTAGAATTGAGTATCTACTACATCACGTTTTTCGTCGTCGTTTTGAATATTAAGCACCAAGTACAAGATTTAGACATTAAAAACTCTCGACTTCAAATTTATTTGTAAAAAACTATGACTAAAATTATTTTATACATTTTTATACACATAAGAATCCTTTTGATTTTTAGTTTGCAACCGATATGGGATTAAGCCAAGGAGTACAAAAGTTTCACAATATATTCAGATTTCAGTCTTTGAAACCAACAGTACTTTATAAATCGGGAAGGCATGCAATGGACTTATTAGAAGGCAGGGCCTTTAGTTTGGAGTTTGGACCAACTCAGAAATCCACATTGGCCAGATAGCGCAGGCTTCCACATATAAGGCACATCTTGCCAGCTCACTCGCAACAGTTCACTTAGCTAGCTAGCACAAAGAGATCTCTAGTAGTTTCCCATATCTGAATTTATACGTATAATAATCATTACTATCCTAGCACATTTTTATCGTATTGGTGGGTACATATGCATATGTTTTTTTTCAGATATATAGGAAATATCGACCCTTTCCGAAATATCAATATGGTGTGCTTTTATAGATAGCAGTTATATTACCATCAATGAATGCAAGCCATGAATTATAGATTAGCCAACCGATTACATTTAAGGCCAGAGATAGCTAGTTTTTTTTTTTTTTTTTTTCGCCCTTAATTTGTATCGGTGGTCCTTTATATACGTTTATTTCTTATGCGACGTTGATGTGACACATAATTCTAATTACAAACCAAATAGACAGAAGGTTTCTCTACAAAAAGCGGAGTGAATTGGTAAGTTTTGAACATTATTCACTTTGAACTAATCTTTATATATACATATATTTTACATATATGCACGATCTATATCTCTTTATTTATATTAGGAGATCACTTGCTCCCGCGTACTCCCCTACTGGCAATTCTTATCCAGATAAAATGATAATGCTTGTGCTTGAGATCATACGTAGTGGTTCTTTGTATTTCAAAAGGAAATATTCCGCATAAGTTGGGTCATGTCTGCTCCTTTGGAGATGAGAAAGAGCCATAAGGGTGTGAAAGATAAGTACTATAGATATAGTATTCAGTAATCGGCCAAGTTATAATTAATTTGAACATTCATATTAATATGTATATAGTATTTGCTAGCTAGCTAGTTCTCTGTTTTACTTAGAATTTGCCTTTGAACCGACCATGGAAAAGTTGTTCAAATCTTCGGAAAGTATCAAACCTAATTTCCTCTCACTCGAACTCATGATGTTATATGTATGACCGTCAAAAAGTCCTTTGTTAACTTAAGTTGCTTTATTTTTATTTGTATCGAATTGTTAAGAAAGAAGAGAGCTAGCATACATATATGTATTAGAACTTAAAGAAAAAAGAAATGAAACTTAAAAAGTTAATTGCTCTTTTTGACTAATCAATAATGTATATAACGGGGAAAAAAAAGAAAGGTGAACCGGGTTTTGCCCCATATATGGATGATTTTAATATTATAGCTCGAAGTATGGTCCAACCATATCGGTATTAGAAAGATGCCACGTTGAACGTCAAAGTGAAACAAATGGCATCATTGCAAATGGAGGGTTCCGATGTTGTCAATTGGTCATGGTCAGAAAAGGGAAACAGATACGACATATTTTCTTGATAAGGAATTAATATGTGGCCATGCACACATTATTCTGATATAATACATAACAATATATACACATATAAATATATGACAATCATTTCCGTCTAAATCCAACATGCCTTCGACAAATATGGTTAAAATTATATCCACGGGTTTGTATTCTATTATTAATTAAATTATGAAAACAAAGATTAAAATTAAGAAGTACGAAAGGGATATATCATATATGTAGTGGCGCACATAATATCAAGTTCATTGCAAATAATAATCCTAATGTACTCATATCGCACGTGTCCACGAACTTTTTTTTTTCCCGAGAAACACGCGTCCACAAACTTTAACATAGCTATAATTTTTTTTTTTTGGTCCATCATTATTTCCGTCCATCGTGAAGAAATTTAATTTATTTGGGACGGTCATGACATCACAAGCTTTTGATCATTTTGTATATTACATAGTGTCCTCGATGTGTATACTGAGTACTACACTATTACGTACGTGGCATTACTATTAATGTGACAGTACATTTTACTAATGAAAGTAGTGCGTACTTGACACTAATATTGTTCTACGTGCTGATACTTCTGATCATCAGGTATATGAATAATCTGATAGTAAAAAAGAAAATTACAGATCAGACATCATCAGAGCATATGTATATACAGTGGCGAAGCCACGTTAAGGCAAGGGGCTATATGCTTCCCTAAATTTTTTCCGAAAATTTCCTTTACGTAGTATATATATATATATTTAGTATTTATATATTAAATTAATTTATTCATAATTTTTCTCATTATACATATCATATTATATATATATATATATTTAGTATCTTTGAAACCCTTATTAAATTTAAACTATTTTCTTCAAAATAAGAATGAGATTCATGTATATTTATACTCAGATATGTTGGGGAAAAAAATTTTTTTGTTTCACCAGCATATTCAGTTATGATGTTTTATTTGTAATATACATGTATTATTTAAAAAATAAGAAGCTTGTAAATATTATACTACTTTTGTTTCTTTTCCCACTTTGAAAATTTTATAAAATATGTGGGTTTTCTATCTCTAATTCTATACATGAGAAATAATGCTACTATAATATCAACTAGAAAGTTAATTTTAGATTATAATCTAGATGTTTAAGATTAAACTTGAAAAATATGTAAGCAAATCAATATTTATTTAAGTTAGCTTAAAATTTTAATTTCTATATTTGCCCTCTTAAATAATTTTTTGGCTCTGCCATTGTGTATATATATATATATATATATAGTATAGTTGAATACCTTATGACTATGAGAGAAGAGATCTGTCGAGAATATGGAAAATATGTACATAACAAACAGTAGTACTCTTGGGCTTGTTACGTACCTTTTTTATTTGATGGAAAGGGAAAAAAAAGTAAGGACCACATAAATGAAAAGACTCCATGTCTTGCCCCATCCATAGACAAAACGGTCACGTACAGCATCTAACTTGTTTTTGAGTGAAGCACTACTGTTGTAATATTGCTAAAATATGGAAGGAGCCAAGAGATGTATTTGGTTCGTAGCCCCGCTAATAAGAGGGGGGGGTCCCCAAGAACTACACTCGCTAGAAATATACTTTACGACACATAGCCTTAAATTCGCCGACAAATAGAATAATGATCTCTTCAAGTTAACTCCTTCTTGGAATCCACTTCTGCCTGCTGGGATCGATTCTTTGATTTATTTTAGAATCTGATGCTACAAACCATGCATAAATTTGTAATATTGTAAATTATATACGTACGTATTTTGATGCATTGATTTCTTCTAGCTATATCATTAGGATATAATAAAGTCATGTACATGTCTTTTAAAGTTATAACTTATAAGCAATGCTAGCAACAATTAATACTCATTCGTTGTATTAATAAGATTGTCTATTAAGTGCTCATTGATGTGGAGTTACAGTAGATAATCCATAACTATATATTACTTAGATGCATTTGGTCTAAACACAACTCATTTTTTATTCTTATCGTACTCTATTAAAAAAATATATGATAAAAAATGGGTTTTGTTTTGTTTTGAATTGTCTACTTATTAGCTGATTGATGTGTCTTAATCTTCTTATTATTGTTTCTGTCGTGGACTCTCAATTCTAGCTAGCTAGGTTGTCATTTTCTTTTGTTACCCTAGCTACAAAAATTAATTCATATAATATAGGTAACATTTTGTCATCTTTACCTACCTATATATATACGAGTCTATGCACTCTTAATTAGATGCACTGAATTCAAGCTTCGTACACTAAGAATTTTTTTAACTTTTTCTACTTTTCTTCACTAACTTTTTCTCAACAGTCCACACAAAAAGGAAATTACTATTATTAATCCTTTTGCTTTTGCCCGGGAAATTTCTGAACCGCTATGTAAAAAAAAGCCGAACTCTTTATCATCCACTTCGCCGTATGACCCCAACCTCTACAGTCCCTTAAAGCTGGTAAACTTTTTTGCTTTTTTCTTTTTTTTTTGCACACGGGTGGTCCCTGTATTATAGCAAAATTATGCCAGTCACGTGCTTCTTATTCTTTGTTTTTATTTGTTAAAACAAAAGAACTAAATATCAACCTTCATGATCGAAATCCTCTTAGTAAGCAAATAGCCTTATAAATTACTGGAATATTTCAATTAGCAAAAATGGACCTGAAAGATCATGATCGATCGTATATGTGTGGCTCAGACTATCATGTTCAGTAAATATATTATGTGCCAACCTGATATTATTTTATTTTAATATTCTATTTGTTATAATTATTTTAAGTTGGAGTTTTGCAAATGAAGTGTTATTCTTTGGTGGAAAAGCTGCAATGATTACGAATATAAACTATATTGGACAGGAAAGATCAAAGTCATATGAAATGTTTAGTAAAGTAAGAACCAAGCTAATATTCTAAGTCTTAATTCCCGTGATTTCAGAACATTTTGTCCCATAATAATAAGAACCTCTGGTCCTCTCACCCTTTTTGCGTCGAAGTCTGTAAATTAATGCAACAATTAAAAAGTAATCTTTTTAAAAGTAACTTACTTATCTTTTAGTAACTTTATTTAACCATTTAGTTCGAATTAAGAATTCCCCAACCATTCCTAGCTAGAAGAGATAGACTGTGTACAAGCATCTTTATGCCAGCTTTTATAAAAAGCTCACTAAGAGTACTAATATCACATTATTATTATTTTTTTCCTTCTATATACTAAATTTCATTTATATTAAGTCCATGTCCATAGAATCAAGATATATTGTTAAATAATTCTGTACACAATTGTGCCCCACCAATAGGATTTTGACACAGTTTAAAATTCTGAAAAAGAAGTATGAGTCAATATTTTTCAATCTGTTTTTTTAACTTCTTTCTAAATTAATTAATTGTCAAAATTTCGGTAATTGCACACAAATTGACACATAATTAATTATTTGATATGAGATTGTGATTCAGTTCGAATTGATAACTTAAAAGTATACATATATAATAAGTTGATAATTAATAAAACGAAACATCTTAATTCTTAAGCCGAAATCTCTCAAAACAATTAATATTATTTGGACCATTTATCGAAGTTTCACGTGATAATCTAGTAATTTAATTTGAAACATATATGCTATTATAAATACAAATCGTACATTACGTATAATTCATGCATGTACATATCATCTATTTTCATCATCTTGATGCTATGCAAAAAATGCGCAAAGATAAATACAAAAGAAGCAGCAATATTAAAAATTGTGAAGTATATAGATCACGTGTAAAAGTATCTTTACTTTGGCTTCTAATAATGTCGATAATGGCGTCACTCATGTAAAAACCACCCTTCACGGAACATACACCGTGTTATTATAATTGTTTTTGGTAATAACAATCATGTACATTTTACTTCTTGACCCCACTCAAGCCCTTCTTTTTTTCTTCAATTGGACACATTATTTCACTGGGACTCAAAATCAAGTAGTACTAGCTAAGATAGATTATTACCTTATTCTTTCTCCGCAAGTAAATTAAAAAGATGTCACTGCCGTTAACATTCAAATTAAATTTGAGCCTTTGTCTATATGCGAAGGTTTTGCATTTATTTTTTTTTGTGTTGGTGCTAAGTTAGACATATATACCTTGGACATTTTAAGCTGAAATGTTAGAAATTCGTTCTCTTTTCTTTTCTTTTCTTTTATGCGACGTAAAATAAATAAATAAATAAATACACATCATGAGATGGGACGTGAAACACGCGCCAGTAACGGCGACTGTAGAATGAGATATTGGTAATAAAGATGTACACTGTATAAATACGTACTTGGACGAAGACCCTCTGTATAATACACTATTACAAATCTAGACTATTTTATATCAAACTAACGCCGTTTTCCCAACTTCTACCGTTATTCCATGTACACTGAACACGGTGTGAAAATTAAAACAAGAAAAAAAAATGTATATATTTATATGAAGGGAGAAAAAAAAAAAAAAGAGACAAATGAGAGTAACTACTTCCTACGCACGCGCCATCTCTCACACGTGCGTCAGAACTCCGTTAACAGTTGACAGTCGGGTGACGGCGGCATAGACGGCGGCGCCCTCAACTTCTCGAAGTGTTCCCTTATATCGAAACCGCCGTCGGTGGCCGTCAACCTCTCCGCGAGATCGGCGTCGTCGCGGGACGGAATGAACGGGGGGCGCAGGACGTCCGTCAGGAGGTCCCACCGGAGGCCGCGGAAGAAGCCGTGCTCCTTGATCTCGCACGCGCCACGCGCGTAGCCCAGTCGCCTGGTGGGGTCCTTCTCGAGCAAGCGGCCAATCAGGTCCGTTAAAGCGGTGGGCCTCCCGATGAACTCGGGCTGCTTGGCCAGCACGTTCCGGAACGTCTCCTTCCGGCTCTTGGCCTTGAACGGCGTCGTCCCGTACATCATCTCGTACGTGAGGATCCCCAGGGCCCACCAGTCCACCGCGAACTCGTGGCCCTCCCCTCGGACCACCTCGGGCGACACGTACTCCTCCGTGCCCACGAACGAGTTGGACCGCTCCCCGTTGGAGAAGCTCGTCTTCCTCCGACTCACTGGGCTGACTCGGGCCGACTTCGCCTTCTTCAAACCCCCACCACCGCCGCCGCCACCCTTGTTGCTGCTGTTGTTACTGGCGGCGGAATCGGCGTGCGTGGCGGTGGTGGTGATCCAGCGCGTGAGGTTGCGCCGGTGTTTGCGGCGATTTTCGGGGAGGAGGGCGGACTCGTTGTCCGAGATTACGGTTACGACGGTTCGGGGCTTGAGACTCCGCGAGAGGTCGAAGTCCGTGAGGGTCACGTGACCCGACTGCTGGATCNCCCCATGGAGTGGAGGTGCTCGAGGGCGCAGACGATCTCGGCCAGGTAGAAGCGGATCACGGCGGGGGAGAAGACGCGGTCGTTCTGGTGGTAGCGGAGGACGTTGAGGTCGCCGCCTGGGCAGTAGGGTACGGCCCAGCCCATGTAGTCGTGGGCCTCGAACGAGCCCAGTAGGGTGGGGAGGAAGGGGTGGGAGAGGCGCGACAGGACCCGGATTTCCCAGTGGGCGCGGCGGTCAGCGTCGAGCTTGGTGTGGAGGGAGGACTTGTCGACCACCTTGAGGGCGAAGGGGCAGCGGGCAGAAGGGTCAGCTGTACGGTCGTAGACCAAGAACACGGTTCCCATAGCTCCTTTTCCGAGGACCTTGAGAGCTTTGAGATTATCCAGTTCCAGCTCCGGCGAGGAACAAGGTAATGCTATATCCATTTTTTTATTTTATTCTTTTTATTTTTTGGTGATTCTCTATACTATTCTGTTGTGTACAGAGAAAGAGATTTACGAGAGAGAGAGAGAGAGAGAGAGAGAGATGAGGACTAAGGAGGAAGAGGTCAGAGGTGGTTTTTAGCGTTGGTTTTTGGCTTTTATAGCTTTTATGTTTTATTTTTTTTTATTTTTTTTTATTTTTTTATTTTTTTCTGAGGCGGTAGGGGGTGTATTTTATGGATTTAGGCTATGTGAGAATTGAGATAATGCGGTAGTGATAATTGATTGTGTAGAGTATTTGGTATAATCGTACGAAGCAAAATTATAAAGTTTGTTCTTGGTAATAATGCGTATTTGGTATTTCGTACCAAAAAAATAATTATAAACTTTGTCGTTGGTAATTAGAGAGAATAAAGCCTCCTGATTATCTGGGCTAATTTCTTAATTTCTTTTTTATTTTTGTTTTTGTTTTAAAAATAAAAAAAGAGGATGGTGATAATTGCGTGCACTATTACCTTTGCGTTCTGCTTCCACTATGCCATTATCCAACCCATATTTGCTTGCCATGTCATAGCTTTAAGGACTTTATAGTCATTATTTAAAAGTTCCGGGGTAACCAGGAAATTATGTCTATAAATATTTTCTTTTCATTTTTTTTATTAGATAACAATACCTTTTGTATTGTACCTATAAAAAAAAATGTAATTTTGCTAATTTTATTTTCAACATTATCATTTTGGAAAAGTCCTCATTAATTACTCCGTTTTATAGTTTAATTTTCGCTATTATTTTTTTTAATCCTCATGGCTCAAGCTGTTCATGAATACTCAATTTAATTTAGAATAGCGTATAGCTTTACATCTTCTAATGGCGATTATGAATGACTTATTGAGCTAAATGATTCATTGGCACCAAATATTTAATCGTTTTGAATGTTAGGTACGTTCTTCAAAATTGATTATAAACTATCAATTAACCTCATACAGTCATAGTAAATAAGGGATAACCATGTAACTACGTACATTATATTCTTGATTAGTTTCCTTTTCATTTCTTTTTATTTCCATTTGGTCAATTATTTCTCTAGTTAATATTTCAATTAAAAACTTTTACAAGTATTTCTTAATAATTTGATTTTGTTTTTTCTTCGATTGAGATCGGAGAGTGTGTTAATAACTCTAGTACTTGTAAAATAATAATTTTAAAAAATGCGGCTCTAAATTAATAGTTAATTAAATCATGAAGCGTTGGGTTACAGCTCAAAATATATGGTCATCATGTCTAGTTAGATATAACAGGTAAGGTACTTCTTTCAAAGCTAAACTGATCTGGTACATATATCGTAGTAAAATTCACTCCAAACTTCTTCATGATGGTCCACCAAATTCCTCAAAACCAAAACATTAGACCGCAAAAGTAACCAAACTAGATGAAGTTGTAGCTCTTAAAAAATCCTTGCTTAACTAGTTTTAGGCTTAGAACTAAACCAAAAGTAGTGCTAGAAACACTTATTTTCATGTTAAGAAATTACAAACGTGACATGATCTTTATCAAATATTATCTAAAAATGAATTTTGCATTGTGTGGTTAAGAATAACATCAAATTATTTGTGTAAATTTCACTAATTGTAAGTTGTAATTAATGAGTGTCGCTATTATTGCTATGAAACAATACAAGAGAAAAATATTAAATAAACTGGGGCAAAATAACTGTCCTAATTGATCAGTATGCTATTTGGATTAAATTAATAGTTAGGCATAAGTGTCATGAGTTGGTAAAAGTTTAGGCTTTAAAGAATATAGGTAGGCACACGTGTAAGACATTAAAGAAAAGATGCATAGAGCCAAACAAAGCAAAGGAAGAACATCGTTGTACGGTTATATCACATGGGGTGAGAACGAGGGCGTCTGGACTTCCATAATCTAAAGATAAAATCTGAACGTGCACTTGGGTTTGCTGTTGGAATATTGTCGTTTTCCTTAAATTTATTCCTTATTATTTCTCTTCTTTTTATACATACATATGATCTCTTCATTAATCAGTGCATACTTAATTATTATTATGTCTATTTAAAGTTTTTTTAATGAATAAAAATGGTGCTTAAATTTTCAAAACATTAATTTAAGTTTGAAATGTATTATTGCAAGTATCAAAGCTTAGCATGTGTGTTGCACTATACTTAATAGAGACATATCTCAAGCTATAACCTCAATAGAGACATGAAAATTGACTTTTTTGGTTAGCCCAACTATTATTATGATTTTTTTTTTGAGGTATTATTATGAATTATTTTGTTTAGTATAAAATTGTGATGAAATTCGGGGAAGTGTCCGATGTCGCATCAGAGATCAATGGACCCCTTAAAAGCTAGAGTAATGTTATGGGGCACCTGTGGTGCTGAGCTAGAGTAATGTTATGGGGCACCTGTGGTGTTCAGCACCACAATGATGTGTCAGTTTGTCACTGGATGATTTAATTAATAAACTGGGTCCTACGTAGGCCCCACTTAAATTATAATTATGATTAGCCAGTGACAAACTGACACATCATTGTGGTGCCCAACACCACAGGTGCCCTATAGCATTACTCTAAAAGCTAGGGCAGCCCTTCGTGTAGAAACTTAAAATTTGTCTATAATTAATGCTAATAGTGACAAGCCAATCCCTTGTCTTTTGGCTATCAATGTTTTGTACTACAATGCCCGTGGTCTGGCATTGTGCGGGATCTAGCTAGTGATTCTCCGTTGGTTTGTTTCCGATTAAGTATTAAAATTTAATTACTCCTGATTTGAAAATTATGATTTCAAAGAAAATACAAACTCTGGCCCTTGGATTTAGGAGAAGAAAAACTAATATAGATTTAGAGATATTCATGTGTATATACACACAATATTTTGTTGGCTTTTGGATCACTACAACAAAAACATTACTTATTGACATTAACTTAAAAATGTCACAATAATACTATTTAGTAGCATTTGTTGAAAAATGTCATTAATTCATAAAAATATTATGATCTATTAAATACATATTCTAAAATTTAAATTTAGTGGCATTTTTAAAATGCTACTAAAATTTATCTTTAGCAACATTTTTCAAATATTATTAAGTTTCGAATTAGTAGCATTTTAGAAATGCCATTTTAATATATTCAAAAAATACAACTAAATTTTAAATACAGTGAGATTTTAAAAATATTACTTATTCATATACAACTTATTAATAATTATAAGAAATAAGATAAATTGAAAAGAATAAATTTAAACTTAACTTAAAAGATAATAGGGAAAAAGAGAATATCGTACTCCTTGAATTTCTCTCTTTTTGTTATTTTTTAATTGCTTAGGTTTTGTTAGATTAGTTAAGTACAAGTTGTACCAATCACTTATTCAATTTTGATAAAAAGAAATAAGTTATTTCTAAAGATATTAAACGTCATACGAATTACTATTAAAATTAATAATTTTTTTATTTCAAAAAATAACATTGGCAGAAGTTCTAAATTAGTTTTATGGGTAGAAGTGAACTTCTATTTAATAAAATATCTCAGGACTAAACTACTATTAAAAAATTAAATAAAAAAGGATAAAAAGATAACCTAAGAACTAGTTTACACGAAATGTGAAATTGTTTGTACATTAGATTTTTTTTACGTAATACAAGATTTTCGACTTAAGTAATTAAAATAATAAAATGTCTATAAAATTTTAAACCTCTTATAATAAAGGTTGATAGTTAATAAATTAAATTTAAGATAGCTAAAAGAAAAGAATTTAAAATTCAAAATTTTTCTAGATGCCCAAAAATCTCAAGTAAATTTTAATTTAAATTTTTTTGGAAGTCCTAAAATTATCTACCACCAAATTGAAACAAATTTAAAATAAAAACTAACTTATCTACTACTAACTCCTATTCTTTTTCATCTATCCAGTAATGTGTTTTCACTTCTCGACTAACTAATGATCATATTTAGATCAAATGTGTGGCAGTGGCTCTCATGATTTTGTTTTTTATTTTTTTAAGCCTTTATCTTCTTTCTTTTCTAGTGTTAGTGGAAATTTGTGTTCATCTTTAGATTTATATTTCATATTTTTTTTTTTTTTGTAGTGATTGATTTTATCAAATGATGGGAGCACAAAATTAAGAGATAGAGGAAAAGGAAAACAGAAGCATATAAGATTTGATCTGTAAGTTAATCTCCTCCCTCTTCTTTCTTATTTCTATAGGAAACTTCTACATTATTTTTCAATAATAAAATTTTACTTATCTTTCTCTCATTTGTTTACTTTCAGGAACCTATCATATATGAAGATGAGATGGGGTGTATTGAACTGTCAAAGCAACGTCAAGAACTCATCACTTCACAACTTTTACTGATTATCTTTTCTTTCTTTCTTTTTTTTTTTTTTATCAACCTTAAGTTCTCTACAATTTTTGTAATTTTGAATTCATGTAAATTGAATTATTTTAGTAATAAATATCTTTTATTATTTTATCTTTTTTATTTTATGGTCAATTTTACATTTTGAAATAAAAATAAAAAATTGAAACCCACGAAAATTAATTCAATATAGTATATACATGTGTTTACTAAATAGCAAACGAAGGTTAGTAATATATATATATACGCATATATATTTTACTGAAGATTAAAGAAATAATAATAAATTCTTTTTATATATTATTTTGATACTAAAAAACAATAGTTGGTAACTAATAATGAGTATTCATGTAGTGACGAGAATATTAGTGACATTTTTTTAAATGTCATTGATATATCTAGCAATATTTTAAAAATGCCAATAAAAATTTTATTTTACGTTTTTAAATATTTTATTTATTATTTAAAATAATTTAGTGATATTTGAAAGTGTCACATATATAATTTAGTAGTATTTTATAAATTCTATAAAAAAAAGAATTATTTAGTAACATTTCAAATGTCACTAGGGTTTTAGTCGTACGGGTATTTTTTACATTTGCTACAAATGCCACTAATTTCATAAATATCGCTAAAAATATGTTAAAGTGACATTTCTAAATACTATGTATCAAGATTTTTGTTATAGTGGATGAAACAATATTGTACTTCAGGTCTCAAGTACTTAGCCAGTAAACCTAGTTAACAATTGTTTATGTATAATCCAATTTTCAAACTTGAATCTAAAGTAATATATTAGTATAATATATTTTACTATAGTAAAATAATACAAAAAACTTGTCACAAAAATTATGAGATGAAACTTGGAAATTGGTTACTTTCAAATATGAAGCTCTAATGATAATTTATTTTTGAGAAATCCATTTTGTTCGAATCTTTTTGTTAATTATTTATGCTTTTTTAATAAATTTTCCCTACATTTATGCATCGGACCGAATGGAATTAGTTCAGTGGCGGCCGCTCGTGGAGATTTATATGTATAAATATACATTTCACAGATATGCAATGGTGCTGATCATACGGCCTCAACCTTTTTTTGAACATAGATCAATAAATAAACAATCTGATCTATCGATCATTCATTATTTGTTTTCATGAAGTCAACCACTAATATTATGACAAGTTTCATTAGCATAAAAATCATCCATCTTTTGCACATCAATTCAAAAACACAACTTGGTTTGGAAATCTAATTCTATTACTTGATGTCAATGAGTAGTTGTGGACAGATCTTCTAATATTGTTGTGAAAATGGGTGTTATCAAATCTTATTCAACCTATTACATATCAATTATCGAATACATAGTTTTATAGGCAGATTCCCTATTAGATGTTGCTGGTATGTATCAAAACTTCACCTACCATTTTCCTTGAATTCGTTTATTTCTTTACTTATTTCTCTCAAATCATAATTATTCTTTTCAGGCTTTAATTATTCTTTTGAGGCTTTTATATATTGAATATTGATATAAAGACAATCTCTCTTTTTCATAAGGTTTGAATTGTGGTCTCTCTAATCCAAAAGAAACCAAATATTGCAATTTTTTTACCTATATATTCTCTTTGGAGATTCTACACCAAAATTTGCTTTCCTTTTCACAAAAATCTTACAGAAGATGCCAGTGACGATTTTAATTTCTTGTCCAATATTATTAATTAATTGTTGTCTTTTACAGTGGCGAGTTTGTCTCACTGTCTAGCTCACATCAAGACATGTACATGTGCATGCAGACAATATCTAATTAATGAACTAGTTAATTAGTAATTAAAACAATATATATATATACACATAAATATTGGTTACTTCAAAAATATTGGTTTATATAGTAAAGCTCATATATCAAAATAAATAATATGCTTGATCTATAAGCGGAATTGGACAAATAAAATTTGTTTTTAATTAACAATTTGATCGGAGACATGACAATGGACAATGAAGGAAGTAAGACATTTATTTTGAAAAAGACATTAATGTAAAAAAAATTGCACCATCACATGATGCATTGAGTGCTGATCGTCACAATTCACAAAGCAGGGATTAGAATGTGGTCCTACTTGTATCGCCTTCCTCTGATTACTCATATGCCAATGTCAATAGTCTATCCACTACTGCCGTGAACTTCTTCCGATTCCATACCCAAATACTACTTATACATTCATATATATAAATATATGATTTCCATTATGTATATTGTATGAGGTAGAGGATTAAGGAACAAAATATTTCTTTAAAATCTGAACCTATTTTTTTGTTTGAAAATTAAATATTGGCCTCAAAGTACATCTGCAATAACGAGATGTATATGACATATATACTTTCGGTAAATTTATAATGAATATATATTGACTTAAGATCCGCCTTATATTAAAAGAAATCAGCAGTCGAAAAAAAAAAAGGACCCTCTTATATCCTTATGTAATTTAGCATTACTACTGCAACAGTTGATGAGCAAAATTTGATATATATATATATATATATATATATATATATATATATATTTATTTATTTATTTATATTTGTGTGTACTGCTTCAAAAGAAAAACACATGACCAAAAATACCTCTGAATAAAATGACCAAAAGCACTACTTTGTGTTAGAGTTATTTACTTATTTGTTATTTTATTTATTTAGTTTTGCTTTTAGCAGCAAGGGTAAAATAGTATTTTTTTTCTTCTCATGTAAACTCTATGTAAGCTCTTTTTTTTTTTTTTCTTGTACGATTTTCTGATTAATTCAATAAGAATCTTAGCTTTCAGGTATTTTTCTTTTTTTTTTCTTTGTTTTTGATTTTTGTCACACTTTGTGTAGTACTCATGCCTAGCTAGTACTTAAATTACAAGAATTACCTCGACGAAGTGGGTTGGCTCAAGTGGTAAGAGCACCCATTACCTGGGATCTCGGTCCTGAGTTCGAGTCACACCGGGGTTAGGCGTGAAAACTTATTATCCCTAATGGGATGAGATGGAGATTGGGTAGTAGTAGGTATTTTCCTTTAATTTGTAACAAGTAGAGGTCATTAGTTAAGCCCCACTTTAAAAATAAAAAAAAAAAAATTACAAGAATTACCTATTCAAGCTTTCAGGTATTTTCCTTTTTTTTTTTCTTTGTTTTTGATCTTTTTCACACTTTGTGCAGTACTCATGCCTAGCTAGTACTTAAATTACAAGAATTACCTTGAGAATCATGAGTGAACATTTTAAAAGATCCAAGGCTTTAATTAGTTGTAATAAAAAATTGATAACGGCGAAATATGTTATTATTATTTTTTTTTTAAAAAAAAGGGACAAGTTTGGGCACATTTCGGATCCGGCGCGTAAAGTAAAAACTAAAAATACTCAACCTAAATTTGCAAAACCTAGCTAGTTCATTTTCTTTACCAAATTTAAGAATATACCTGATTATTTATTCAAGGCTGTCCGTTGTCGAATTAAGATATCTTCATATCGATCGATCCGCTTCTTTCAAAAAGTGACATTGGGGGGGAAAAAATAAATCATACTACTAATTCCCACATGTTAAGTTATTTTGTCTTTCATTAAAAAAAAATCATCAAAAATAAATTATGTCATTTTCTTCAACATTTAGATATTTATCATAAATTACTTATTAATAAATTGAACAGCGGTTCTTTGATTAAGAATAGTATAATTACTTACCACATCCAATGTAGTAAGATGGGAGCCTCAAATCTCAATTTTATAGCATTGTCCCGTAATCATTTTAAAAAATCGGTATATTTTATTTTATTATTTACGATTGTTATAAGATTAATTATTCCTCGGAATTCTACCAAATATATATTGGTGGCGTACGTCGTAAGATTAAAAAAAAAGGTACGTACTAAAATACGGATACGTGATACCTATAATATATATATATATATATATCTTATTTTAAATGAAATTCCATTGTTAACGACATATTGAATATTATATAATATTATTAGTATTATAATTATATTCGGGGAGATAGCTAGACAGAAATTAACTGATCGGCACACATAAAACAAAAGGCACCAAACTTGATTTATATAAATATTTACATATATGGATATATGTTATTTTTAGTCTTAGTTGACTTGAAAGTAGTCAAGTTTCCGGGAAATTCAGCAAGGCATGAGCTAGATATCAACAAATCATGAATTAAGGAACTGGGTTACTTATGCATTCTATATTAAGTTTCAACAGTTTAAGCAATATTAAAAAAAATGAATATTCTTAATAAATTGTGGTGATTACTTTATATCCAACCTCGAGTTAGAATTAGCTCTGATTAAGTAGGGTTAATTAAATTAGTGCCTTACAGCTCTTCAAGGATAAATCTCTCTTTCTCTGTATACAGATTCTCGTGACTAATTGAATATTCAAGTATTAACTCATAAGGACGCTTATAGGGCGGATTAAAGTAACAATACATAAAAATATTCTTTCTAATTCTTTTAGTAAAAAGCCAAATGATGTTGTGGACTAGTATGTCATGGAAGATAACTACACGCTAGCATATCTTATATTGCATATTTATATAATGGCTATGAGTTTATTTTAGAGTTTTTGGCATGATTAGTCCATGAATTTTTTGTTGATTTGTAATGTGTCCCTTGAATTATTTTTTTTTAGCAATTAGGACCCTGAATTTATAAAACTATTACAAACTACCATTTTCCATTAATGACTATCAAATTTTGGATAGATTTAGACATGTGCTAGTCATGACTATGTGCAAGTTTTTTAAGGGTATAATAGTTATCTCATTTGGTTTGGAGGCAAAAACAACAAATGAGAGTTTGGAGGGGGAAAATAGTTTTAAAATTCAAATTTTTAAACAATTAAAGAATAAAAAAAATAACTCTAAATTATAATGACATACTCAATTTAACAATGCTAAACTTCAAAAATAAATCTATTGATTTTTTTGAAAAAAATAAAATATTGCTTGAATTTTAATATGAAAGCATTTAATAAAAAATAAAAATGCTAAATTAATAATATAAATAATATAGCCTTCAAAAATAACTCAAAAAATTATTAAAATACTTAAACTACTCTTAAAGACAACTCAACATTTAAGTGAGTTAAATTTTATTTATTCTTTAATTTTTTAAAAATTTAAATTTCAAAACTATTTTTTCCCCTCCAAACTCTCATTTGTTATTTTTGCCTCCAAACCAAGTGAGATAAATGTTATGCTCTTAAAAAACTTACACATGACTAACACATGTCTAAATCCATCCAAAATTTGACAGTCATTAACGGAAATGGATAGTTTGCAACTGTTTTATAAATTCAGGGTTCTAATTGTAAAAAAAATAATTCAAGGGACACATTGCAAATCAACTAAAAAATTATTTACTAATCATGCCAAAAAACCCTTTATTTTATGAGTAGATCAAGGGTGTTTGGCGTCACATATGGAGTGAGGGGAGAGAGGATCGAACTTGGGTTTGATTAGTCGTTTTAGATGTTAGCATATATCGTCTACAATAATACATAAATAATGCATTCTTTAGAAAAGGGCCTTCTTACCTAAAATCCCCATATTCCAACTTTAGGTTACACACCAAGATCTATAAGCATACTAAATTTTGTGTTTGGCAATTTTTTGAGCCTATGTTGGAGACATAAAAACCCCACCAAGAAATTTTTAAAACCCCTCCCTTTGATTTACTTTTGAAGTTTCACACAATGTGTTCCTGTCGGCCATCATTTGGTGGGAGGAAAAACTGTAAGCTTCCACCTAAGCTCTCAAAGTGAAAGGGAAAGGAACACTATATACTAATTCTATATGTAAATTGTAAATATTAAGTGTGTGTGTGTGTATATAGAATTATAGATATTTATATATATTCCTCCACCCATGTCAAAGTTTGGAACATATGTACTTTAAAGGAAAAAGCTTTTTTGTATACTTCATGATGCTCCTTGTCGGCCATGATTCCACCATCACAAGTAAACCTTTTTTTTTTTTTTTTGAAATGGCACAAGTAATCCTTTTGTTTTGTTGATTTGAAAATTTTTGTGGATCGTTTAGAGGAGGATATATATCAAAGAAGGAGCTAAGTTTTGTGGGGACGCCTTTGTGTCTAATTTGTCTCATTTTATGTGTATATGAAGCAATTTTGCCTCAAAATTTTTGTTTAGTTTGCTCGTTGATTAAGTAAACAAAAGGCTTAAAGGCATATATGAAAGGAACACGACCAGGGCTAAGCCTTTTTTTTTTTTTTCCCGTACCTATATAATAATAATGACAAGTTTTTGGCACTCTAATATTTCTGGGTTATGTATATATATGTAATGTGTCTTCGTTATCTACTTTCTGATTAATAGAACATTGACCACTAGCTGATAATGGAGAATTGGAAACGAATCAGTCCATTTGTCAAAAAGAAAACCAATTAATATTATATAATAACTTCTATGGATTTATTGGAGGCTCCTTCCATTATGGTTAAAGTGGGTATTACGCATTTATACTTATTAATTTTATCCTTTAATTTTTATTTGTGCGCTCATATATGATGCACCATCTTGCCGGTTGCCAAGGGACCCACCAAGCAGGAGAGATTTTTTTTCCCCCTCCTTTTTTTGTCCTCTTTTTTGAATATTTATGATAAAATCATAGAATGAGATTATCAATTTTATGTGCATTGAAAGAAAATGTTATAAAAGTTTTTATTATTTTAATCATTCATAAAAGCTTGATGATATTGTGAATTTAATCGTACGTATATGGGCCCTTGCTTGATTGAAACAACATTTCATTTATAAAACGGCCATGGCATTTCAGTAGTAACATTGCCAAAAGTAACAATATTTTACCAAAATTTAAATTAGAAAAAAATATACAGAGAGAGAAGAATATGTGTATTGTAATTAGTAGTGGTTGAATCCACTTATGTATAATATGTAGCTTATGCGTTTTTCATGATGAATAAGAAGATGATTTGTACCTGTTTCAAAAATAAATAAATAAATAAATAAAAGAAGATGATTTGTACCTTTTCTGTTACAGCCACCACACTATAAAGAGAAAAAGGAGTCGAGATTTTTTTTTTTTTTCCCCGAAAGCTTTTCTTTTAGTGTTTTTACTTTTCTTTTAAGGGTATTTAATTATTACTGTTATTATTGTGGAGGTTGATGACATGCTCGAATTCAAGTATAATATCATTGCGAACGATTACAAAGATTGCCTACAGTACATAGCATTATGAGGCTACCTGCCATTTTATGATGTATATATATTATGTAAGTTTTGTTAAAAGAAAGCTTTTACATTCTCAACATAATTGTATTGTTGGTTGTTGTTATTATAACCTGTTGATTAGACTATTATTTTGCTAATTTAAAATCTTTTTAAGGGGGAATGCAAACTCAAATTTTTTGCTTATAGCGGATCTAGAGATTTAACTAGATAATTAGTTACTTATTAAATTAACTCGTATATTTTTCCGTTTATAAACTACATCCTTCGATACTCTGCGAAGTAAACTACTAGACTTATTTATAAACTAATATTATGTATGAATAATTACATTTTGTATAGCAGAAAAAACACATTTGCCTGTTAGCTAGTTCTCCTCGTGTACGGGGTGTATTAATACATGCAATGCCTGTAACCTTTTTTCCTTTCCTTTAAGCTTACATAAAATTTTGAGAAACGTTCCAAAATCCGTATCAAGTAATCCAGATGGGTTAAGCGCACTGGGCCGCTTCAGCCCATAGAAATGGAGTTCTATTTCCACAAAGGGGTTTATCCTAATCAAAGCCCAAAATTACTCAGATCGCATTATTTATGAGTCCTTTTTATTTTTTTGGAGAAAAGATACCTAGTATTACCTTTTGATAAATAATACCAAGAATCCTATGTTCAAACTTTTACTTATTTCTATATTACCTTTTTTTTAGAAAAATAACAAATTCTAGCTAAGAAAGACCAAATAATATTTTAGAATTTCTATTTTTTCTTGTTTCTTTTTGCTACTGGTTTACTTGTAACTGATCACTCTTAAAACTAATTACCAATTTATTATTAGAAATTATAAACTAATTGATCTTTGGAAACTAGAAACCAAATTGGTTACTATAAACTAACAACCATATTGATTTCCACCATAAATATCATAACTATTTAGTTAATAAAAATTGAAAACCAAATTAGTTTCTATCATAAACAGTAGAACTATTTAGTTAATTCAATTATTGATTACTAAAAATCAGTTTGGTTATTGGAAACTAGTTGCCAGAATCCAAAAACTAATATATATTTCTGTTGCTTTTACTTTAAAAATATGATTACTTAATTTAAGAACTTTCTTTGTTCAATGCCTCATCTAATTCTTGCTACAGGATATTTTGCAAAAAGAAAATCACAATAGCTTTCAGAAAACTTTTATTGTTTCCTGTGATTTGAAAAAAAAACCACAATAGTTTCTAAGAAATTTTCGTAGTTTCCTGTAATTTACTTAGCTACAGGCATTTTGCTAAAAGGAAACCACGATAGCTTCTTATGATTTATTTAGCTACATGATATTCTGCAAAAAAAAAACCACAATGGTTTCCCAGAAATGTTCGTGATTTTATGTGATTTACTTATGTACAGGACATTCGGCTAAAGGAAACTAAACTGGTTTCCAGGAAATCTTTGTGCTTTCCTGTGATTTACTTACGTACAGGACTTTCGGCTAAAGGAAACCAAATTAGTTTCCGGAAAACTTTTGTGGTTTCCTGTAATTTACTTACTTACAGAACATTCCGCTAATAGGAAACCACAAAGGTTTCTTGTAAAAAAAAAAAAAANTTTTTTTTTTTTTCCCAATTCCAGTATGATTTATATTAGAAAAAAACCACGTTTTCAAAAGTTTTTAGAAAAATACCATTTTTAAAATACCAGTTACTAGTTACTATTTTAAAAAATAACAATTTCTAAATTTTTTTAAAAAGTGGCATTTTCTAATAAAACTGTACTAGATCTAAAAAAAATAGAGTCCACTGTATTTTTTTAATTATTTTTTCTAAAAATTTCATACAAAGCCTATTTTTTACTAATAAAATGGCCTTTTTTAATATCAATATAAAAAATGATCATTTTTTTTACACTTATTTAATAAATGACCATTTTATAATTTTATTTTAATAATTAGCTGTTTTTTAGTTGATCTATTTTTTTGTAAAGTAAATCAATTTTAAAAAATAAATCAATATATTTTGATACACTAAATAAAGTAAATCAATTTTTTATAAAGTAAATCAATTTTTAAAATAGTAAATCAAATTTTTAAAAAATAAATCAATTCTCAAAAAATAAATTAATATATTTTGGTATATTAAATATGAAAAATAATCATTTTTAATCATTTTGGCCATTTTTAACGGTATTTGAAAAATAGCCATTTTGTAGACTATGTTCCAAAATTAGCTAAAAAGCCCATTTTTATAGGGATATGTACAGGAATGGCCCAATTTTTGGACTCCTATTAAATACATATCTTATTTTTATTTTATTAACAAACATATCCCTTACTTATTAGTTGTATCTCCTTAATACTGAATTTACTCCTTTGTCATGGGTATAGAAGCCTCAAATCTCAACTATTGAAAATGATGTCTTATCATGCACTCACCGTTGTACAATATCATCCGACTCCGCCACCACCCTTATCATCGAGACCTCGATCCCTTTCATGATGCACAAGATCGACGAGCCCTCGTACTCTGTCGAGATAATGCCAAAGGAGCTCCTCACCTTCTTCCACAACATGGCAATGAGACAAGAGGCCATCACCATGGGTATGGAAGCTGAGACTTGATCTTTACTGAGTTTTGCCTTTTTATTTATTTATAATTTTAGTTTTGATTTGGGTGCTTTTTATAGGGAAGGTATGGGTATGTCGAAGTCGAGAGCAGCAAAGAGTTCAACATATTATAACCATGGAGACGAAAAAGTGATGAAGCTTTAGATTTATAGCTTTTAAATATATTATTTTTTTCAAAAAGCAAACAACAAAGTCATCTTAGCCCGGCTAGTAGAGCGCATGGCTTTAAAGCATGTGATTGTGGATTCGATTCCCATAGGCTTCTCTTTTTTGTAAAATTTTAAATACGAGCTCCAGTTTTTATGAAAAAGAAAAAACTATCCATCAAAGAAATAACATCCTTATATCTTTAAGCTTTTTTCATATTTTATTAATTTAATCAAATTCCAATAATATTTGAAACCTTAGTTTGAAAGAAGATTTATTATATGTAAATATTTGGCGATTACTTTCAAATTGTTCTATAATGTCTATATATTACAGAAAGGATCACAACTCCTCTCCTCAGTTTTGTTTAATGATAATTGTGTACCGGTACTTCACTACGGTAGTTTTATTGTAATTTGTAATGATATTACTAGGAAAGGGATACAAAATTGGGGTAAACAAGACCAAACGTCCTGTTCATGAGTTAGTCAAATATCCGAATGTTAAATTTTAGAGATTTCTTGCTTCCTCCAATCTAGGATTAATTCTTGTTTACTTTATTGCTTAGTATTTGTAATATATAGTATTCTTATATAGACTCAGGCTTCTCTTTATATATATATATATATATATATATATATATATATATATATATATAATACCGATGTGGGACTTAAGTTTTTTTTTCTCCATATTTTATTGATTTAGTCAAATTCCACCGATATATATTTGAAATCTTAGTTTTTAAGGAAGATTATTTATTATATGTAAATACTTGGAGATAAATTTCAAATTGTTCTATAATGTCTATATATTACAGAAAGGATCACAACTCCTCTCCTCAGTTTTGTTTAATGATAATTGTGTACCGGTACTTCACTACGGTAGTTTTATTGTAATTTGTAATGATATTACTAGGAAAGGGATACAAAATTGGGGTAAACAAGACCAAACGTCCTGTTCATGAGTTAGTCAAATATCCGAATGTTAAATTTTAGAGATTTCTTGCTTCCTCCAATCTAGGATTAATTCTTATTTATTTTATTGTTTAATATGTTTATATTATTGTTTAATATATTTAATATATACGTTACATAAAACAAGAAAATGCCATGCACATGCCCTCTTGATGTATCCCGTTAGTTTAACCATGAATGGTTAGTAATTTTTCATATTATATGCTATCGAAATTGAGAAATTCCCATTACTTACGAGGGGTTGTCGAGAGAGCATAGAAATAGCCGAATAAATTAAAAGATAAGACATTTTTTTTACTCGTCATCAGTTTCTTTAATTGATCAGACATCAATCTAAGTCACTTTTATTTACATATGTAAATAACTACCGCAAAGTTGATTTTTTTCTCCAAAAAAATGGTCATCACACGTGGCTGTGCCAAACACCAAAAGCTCTAATTCGCATTTGGGTTTTTATTGGGATGATCAATCATCAAGGAGAGGAAATTAAAATACTATAGCTATGCCATTTAATAAGCCTTTGAGGATATATATTATATAGATCATAAAATTCTCTCCGAAAAGGTTTAATAAGTAATCTTGAGCTTAATCAAGAAGAATTTTTTAGTATTTTTTAATTTTTTTTTATAGAGGTCTTAATCAAGAAGAGTTGAGATAGCCATGCCATTTCATGCATATATATATATATGGCACTAATTCAATATTTTTTTTTTACCTATCTATAAGTATCATTTTGACCAATTAAAATTGGTCACGCACGTCTTTTCATGTTAAAAAGTACAGAGAGAGAAAAATATTAAATAGTTTGTATTTATTTTTATTTTTTTTCCAATTGCTCAAATTATGGTAGCCATTAGATCAATGATCTAACAGTTAAAAAAATACCTATTGATAGGTAAAAAAAAATATCTATTAGATTAGGAATCATATATATATATAAAGTGATAAAGAAAATTAATAAAACAGTTAACTTGTTTCTTTATAAATGTAGACATCTTATAAAAGGTCTTTGACGTAAAGGATAATATCATTTTTATATCTAGTATTTTCATACTTTGTTAAATTTGTATATTCTGTTTTAGTTATTATTAACATTGATCCTTAGATTTGAAATATATTACAAATTTATATCATGACACTAATTTAGAGCAGTTAATTTGTTATGATGATTTAATATACTTATTCTCGGATCAATTTTTATATAGTTTATTTTCAATTTTTTAAATGGCATCTTAGTAAATTAACTGCTCTAAATTGGTATAAGAGTATAAATTTGTAATAGATTTCAAATCTAAGAGACAATGCTAATAATAATCAAAACAGAAGATATAAATTAAACAAAGTGTCAAAATACAAGGTATAAAAGTCATTTTACCCCTTGACTTAATGAATTTCGGAAAAATCGTTTTTATTTTTGAGTTTCGGAAAATTGGTAATTCATATTTGGTTCCCAATCCAATAGGTAATTTGTTTTTACCTATCTATAAGTAAATTATTTTACCTATCTATATGTATTTTCTTTTAACCATTAGATCATTATTTAATGGCTATAATAATTTGAGTGGTTGGAAAGATCTGCATGAAAAAACATACATATTATTTAATGCTCTTTATCATTCTATCTTTTATTCTGAAAAAACGCGTGTGATGAATTTTAATTAGGTAAATAAAATTTAGAAAAAAAACCTACTGGTGCCTAAATTCAGTGCAATATATCATAAGTGACTAACAATAACAAATATAAAGTATGGGGTTAAATTGAGAAGGAAAATACCTTATGCTTCAACTAGACGTCGAACAAATCCATTGAACTAAGTACACAATTAATACTCTCACAAAGAAATTAACCCCCCATTTCAGTTAATAATCACGAATTATGAGGAGGTTTAATTCTTTTCTGACTTTTTCTTTTAGTAAATTCTTTTTTAACTTAATTTGAATACAAATGGGTCTTCCCTATTCAACTCCACTTGGTTTTTGAGCTATACATACATACGTATGTACCGATCGGTATATTTGTGAAATACACACGCTAATTAAAAGATGCATAATATCTTAAATGGACAACAAAAAAAGGAGCTGATCATGTCTTAAAGAAATTATCTTCTTTCACTATTATCTTAATCACAAAATTAATTATATATATGTTTTTCTGCACATGTGTGGCTCAATTATTTACAATACATGTAAGGATCGAAAGAGGAACGGTATTAATTCAGCTTCGATTGACTCGATCGTGCAGAGTGAAAAGAAAAATGTTTTAGACGAATTAAAATTAATCCCATCCTATAAGTTTGGATGAGAAAATTTTCAATTAGAAATTACAACGCTGTTTCTGCCCTATCGATTCATACCATCTTCGTGCAGCACAACATTTTATCCACAAAGATCGCGATGAGGAGTGTGCATCCATTCGCTAATGTTTTACTTAAAGGAAAAAATATATATATTTTGGGGGAGTGATATCCAGGCTAGGAATGCGCTAATGTTGCCAAATCAACGAATTAAAATTAATTTATGTATAAATCTATACCAAGCACTAGTTGTTTCAAAAACAACCCTAGCCCTACTCTAAAATCCCATTAGCCCAAAATTATTAGGGTTTCTACTAGGAAAAACTAGGGTTCCTAGAAATATATTTGCCTTTTCAAGTGCTTCATTTCGAGGCGACACGAGCACTTTCCCGGCGTTTCCTCCCACCTCTTGGAAACTTGCAAATTTTTCCATGGATTCTCGTGAGTTCCTTTGCCCCAAAATGCCCCTACTGCTTCCATGTATTTACGTGTATGACCCCTATCATAAATGCTTTGAATCAACACCATGCACACATGGAAAAATTTTAAGGCATGCACTTGATCATATGCACCCAAAAAAAAAAGTAAAAAAGGGAAGCTGGCGTGTATAGAGTTTCAAAACCATCGGATTCAAATTTATGGTTTCGCACTCGGGATTTGTTGTACAATTATATATGCTTATGAACTTATCGGCGCCTGTCATTAATTCATAGCCAAGTAATTTATGTTTGAAAACTTTGGAAGTTTTCCAAAATAATCCCCAAAACCAAAGATATGAACATATAAAATTTAAAATAACTTAGATCTATCTCTTCTAGCTAGCTATACTAAGGCCGGAAAATTCTTTGAACACCTTATTACAAGTGCAAGGACCTATAAAAAGACCATGTCGGGATTGAAGTTTGGTTTTTAAGGTTAAATTCAGTGGTTTCGAATCCAAATGAAAAGTTTGACGCAAATTTATAATAGCCTATATTATCCCTAGATTTTTTAAATGTTTTTTTCAGCACGCTGATAGCTAGTGTCATGATCATACCATATATTAGCTATATGTATATACCAATACGAACTTAATTGACTTCTAAAACAAAAAGAAATATTTCTATTAATTTGCTGAAGGGAAGGCAAAAATCAAATAGAATGAAAATGGTCCTAAAAGGAAAAAGAATTAGAACGAAAAATGAGAGAGATTATAATTAAATTGTGTGGCAAAAGTTGTTGAAAGGCATAAAAGGGTATAATTGTAAGAAAAAGAAAATTTAGACTGGTCATAGGGACAGAGAGTGGTCAACGTGTTTTTCTTTTGTGTTTGTTTGTCCAAGCATGCAAACCGGATAATTGGCCCGCCTGGCTACAACTTTCAAGCCCTAATAGTAATAATAAGGAAATTAAAGCGAAAACTGACACATGGCAGTCACATACCTTTGAATTTGGCCACAGAACCTGAAACGGCGTGAGGGGTCTGAATTTATGAGAGTTTACCGCAAATGGCCAGTGGCGAATCCCTACCGACCTCCTTGTATTTACCCTTTTCTCACTCCACATTTCTCAAGAAACAAACAGATATTATCATTATCAGGGGGAGAGAGAGAGAGATGTATATCATGGGTTCTTGAACTTTAACATACATCTACATAATTACATTAAACCCAATAGTGAGTTTGTATTTTTATTTGCATTATTATTTTTTTCGTTTCGACTATACTTTTTCTTCGTTAAACTGTTATGGAACGATTATTTTTATACATATAGGTTTATAATATTATTTTTCCCCTTAAGATGCTTTAGTTATGAGTTTTTGATTTTTTTAATTTCATTTTAGTTTTCTTCTAAGTTGTAAGAGTGTACTCTATATGTAGGGTCGATCAAGAGAGCTCGAGAGACGTGGGTTTTGCCTCCTTATTGTGGTGCAAGTCAGTCAAAGAAGCTTATATATATGTAAAAGAGTTTGGCGCGGGAACTGTGTCATCAACAATACAAGGTGATTTATATTTTATTTTATTTTATTTTTGTTAATTCCCTAAAGTTTTTTCTTTCGGTATGCATACAATAGATTATTCATTTTTTTCTGTGATTTTTGTGAGATTTATAACTTTGAAGAGTTCAGTTGGTACTTTATAGAATAACTTACAATAGTAGAATATTCACTCGTATGGAATACATATAACCATTATTCTCCTATTATAAATTCATCTCTAATTTAATTTTATATGCAAGACTATGTATATATAAGATTTGTGATCCATTTAATTATTTATAAATATATGGGAATCTAGAAATGAGATAAGGGTTTTCAAACCAAAGAAGTTAGGTGGGGCCAAGTTTACCATCTTTTAAATATTGTTTAAATTCATTTCAATAACAAACAAAACTGAGTACGAAATCACTCGAAAAGTTGGAATATCCTACTATATATCTTTTACAAAAAAGAAACTGTGAAATTATATTATAACTTTTTTGTCAGAATGTTTTAGAACCATTCTTTGAAATGAATGATCGATTGATCAGACGTGGTCAGAAAAAATATATATATATATATGTGTGTACATATATATCACTATTCTTTAATACTGATGATCAATCGACCACGTCTAATGGATTGTGCAGTGTAGTTCTTTGTATTTAATGGTCAAGATTATGCTTAATGTTTTCTTTATATATATATATATATATATTTGTCTAACTGGCTGACACAAGGCACAATACAAGCTTCTATATATTGTATAGGACATGAATTAGAACAATTTTAAATATTTGAATCTGTTTCTTCCCTTTTGACGGGTGCGAAAACCAATTAGGTGGTCAACAGATTTCTACTTGGGGAACCAAACTAAATCTCTCAATCTTTCTTAATTTCTATTTGAGATCCATTTTTATATTTAATTTGTTCATAGAGAGACAGGTAGTTGATTATATATGTTATATTACTACGTATACATGGAATATATTTTGAATTAAAAAGGGTAAATCCTCACTCTTTCGCCAGTAGTGTACTACTTTAAATATTTAATATGTCGGATTTTTACATTAAACTATTGCATGTCCGTACAACCACGTCTTTAACACATGCAGGACTCGGGGATCAACAAATTGGGTTTCTCTTGTGAGTAGCCGTTTTGGGAGAGATCTTCTCTGATTTGTGGGTTTGATCGTCTTCATCTATATATCTATACACATCTCATTGTTGTTGATAAGAGAGAGAGAGAGAGAGGGAGAGAGAGAGAGAGAGAGAGAGAGGTAGCTTAACTTTACGTAGAGTGTCAGATATTTTAAGAGTGAGAGATGATTTGCAGAGTGTGGGAATGCTGGGCTTTGGGGAGTCATTTATTGCAAAGAACGAGGGACGAGAGTTCCAACAAATTACCAAGTGGGGTTGAGAAAGAGATTGGTTTGGATTTTCTTAGTTGGAATTGTAGGTTTGTCTTAGTACAAAGACTGAATTAAAACCTCAATTTTATAGTTTATTAGTGTATGACACTCGTGTCCCTTCATTAGTTTATCATAAAGCTGGAAAAATAAAGGATAATAATAATGTCTATTATTATTGCGGTGGATCGATAGCCAGACAATCCTAGATTGACCTCTGCAAAATGGGTTACAAAGAACACAGCTAGCTTAATAGCTCATGATATGTGGTATCCGATATATAGATATACTTGTCTCAATATATATAAACTTGTCTCTTTCTCATTAATGTTTTCTCTTTTCAGCCTCTGCTCTTCCCTGAAATACTTTCATTCTTCTGCGAAAATATTCTAGAGAGGGAAGAGAAAGAGTAGGGGCCGTACAGCTAATAAGACTTCACTGTTGCAAGTCCTAGCTAGCTAGTCGTTTGGGTATGACAAGATCTCTATTACTAGCTCGTAGTAGTATATATGTATAGTATAGCACTTTGTGTAAACTCTATTTCTTTCTTCAAACTGATCACCTTGTTCTCAAGTAGTAGCTATCGTTTTTGCTTTGTACGCAGGACTCTTTGACTTGAGTCTATCTGCAGATAAAAGAGTAGTGAAAGAAAATGGGCTCCATGAATTCAAACAACTGGCTTTCTTTTCCTCTTTCTCCTACTCATCCTTCCCTACCATCGCATCTTCATACATCCCAGTCTCATCAGTTTTCTCTAGGGTTAGTCAACGATAACATGGACAATCCTTTTCAAAACCAAGCTGGTATACATACTTCTCCTTTTGTTCTTCTTATACACACACACACACACACACACACATCTATATATGCAGCTCTTCTTTCTCTATTCCCCAACTCTCTTAATATAATTTTGGCATATGTACAGACTGGAACCTGATTAATAGCCACAGCAGCAGTGAAGTTCCGAAGGTGGCTGACTTTCTTGGTGTTACCAAATCTGAAAACCAGACGGATCTTGTGCCGTTCAACGAAGTTCATCATCAGGCGAACGATGCCGACTACCTTTTCCCACATAACAGTATAGTCCAAGCTGTGCAGCAAACTGTTAATGTAGCGGCTGCTTCTACCAGTACTTATGATTTTCAAGAGAATCCCAGCAATCTCCAGGCATTGACGCTGTCTATGGGGAGCGGCAAAGGCTCTAGTACCTGCGAAACTAGGAGTGATAATATTAGTACTAATAGTACTACTGCTGTAGAAGCTGCACCAAGGAGGACTTTGGATACCTTTGGACAAAGAACTTCAATATATCGTGGTGTCACCAGGTGAGTATATGATCTAGCTACTTTAATTTCAATTGTTTTGTTTAATTAGGTTTTTACTGCTAAATATTAGTTGATTTTTAATTAATGGCCAACTTTTGTGGAAATGTATAGACATAGATGGACAGGGAGGTATGAAGCTCATCTTTGGGACAATAGTTGTAGAAGGGAAGGCCAATCAAGGAAAGGCAGACAAGGTAAACTACTACGAGCTAGTTTACATATACTTCTTGTTATAATCTCTAGGGTTTCTTATTCCTCTTTAATTCTTTTCTTCAAAGTACCATCTTAAACCTTATATCTAACTATTTTCTTCATCAATATCATGGACTTCTTGGTTCTGGCCTGGTCTCTCTTCAAGTTTATCTGGGTAAGTACACAATTTTTCATTCATGTTTCACTAACAATTTGGAACAATTAGTAATTACATTTTTTATGAAAGTTAATTTTTCATGTTTGAGTACTACAATCTTTTAATCATGTTTCAATACACAATTTTCTTATATATATATATTTGGCAATTAATTTGGTGATTTTAAAATCTCTTTTTTGGGAATTGATTTCAATTCATTTTTGAACCGAAATACGTTTTCTTTTTTGGGTTTTCGCATAAAACAGGTGGGTATGATAAAGAAGAGAAGGCAGCTAGGGCTTACGATTTGGCTGCACTAAAGTACTGGGGAACATCCACTACTACCAACTTTCCAGTAAGATAGTCAAAGAATATATATGTGTATATATACATATTATATAATGTCACAGTTTGAACCTCAACAAATAATAATGTAATTAATGACATACGATGCAGATAAGTAACTATGAGAAAGAGTTGGAGGATATGAAGCACATGACCAGACAAGAATTTGTGGCCTCTATTAGAAGGTATATATATATATATATATATACACCAAGTTATATATTATACTTGGAAGCCCTTAAAACATTAATATATATATTAGCACATTACCATGTAATTAAGTACGATTCTAAAATTCCTCCACTTGATGTTATATTTCAGGAAAAGCAGTGGCTTTTCAAGAGGTGCATCAATGTATCGCGGAGTTACAAGGTACTAAAATTAACATTGAAATCTCTCTCTCAGCTGATCATATGACGTGGCATGCTTTTCTTGTAATTAATTTCAGACATCACCAACATGGAAGATGGCAAGCGAGGATTGGCAGAGTTGCAGGAAACAAAGATCTTTACTTGGGAACTTTCAGTAAGTAAAATATATCTATATTTATATATAACATTTATGTACATCACTACATTTCTCATAAAACTTATGAACATAATTATTTTGTTTTTAATTAATGAATTCAGGTACGGAGGAGGAGGCCGCGGAGGCATACGACATCGCGGCGATAAAGTTCCGAGGCCTAAACGCAGTAACCAACTTCGACATGAATCGTTACGACGTCAAAAGCATACTAGAAAGCAACACACTCCCAATCGGAGGCGGAGCCGCCAAACGGCTCAAAGAAGCTCAAGCCTTGGAATCTTCCAGAAAGCGCGAGGAAATGATAGCCTTAAGCTCGGCATACCAGTACGGATCACCAGGATCAACCTCATCGGGCTCTAATAATCGTCTACAGGCGTTCTCACTCTTACAGCCCCCGCAGGCCACCAGCTTGATCGATATGCCTCATCTTTCCCTCCAGAACGACATGTCGCATCATTACGCTAATCATCATCATCATCATGACCATCATCATGACCATCAAGACCCTTCGTTGATTCACCAAAATTACATCCAAACCCAGCTCCAGTTGCACCAGCATCAAGCTAATCATCACCATCATCATCAGTTTTACGCTAACGGTTATAACAATAGTAACAGTATTCAGAACCACCCGGCGTTTCTTCAGGGCTTGATGGAGAATATTGGAACGACGTCGTCTGTGGTGGACAATAGCGGAAACTCCGGTGGTAGTTACAGTGGTGGTTACGGTCTTGGGATGGCTTCCAGTTCGGCCGCTGGAAATGCGGAGGCTGAGCTTGCTCTTGTCAAAGTGGATTATGACATGCCTTCGGGTAATTATGGAGCATGGTCGGCTTCGGGTTCGGGTAATGGATCGAATCCGGGTGGTTTCACTATGTGGAATGACTGACATATTCATGATCAAGACTTAAAAAAGGAAGAAGTAATCAAGTTAACATGGTAGGAATCGATTTACCATGTGTTTTTTTCTTTTTTTTTTTTCAAAAAAAAAATTAAATGTTTCTTTGATCAATAGGATCTGAATTTCAATCAAAGCTACAGTGCTTTCTTTAATTCTGATATTTTCTATGGTTTTGTGTTTTTCGGTTTCTGAAATATTTGACTTGAATCCAAGATTAGGTCTGGATTGGCATGCATGTCATGAGTTTATGGGTGCAAGTACATGACCCAAGTTTTGTATACAGATGACTCATGTCCAATTTTGGATCTGCCTAGATTCTGATAATGATTTTATCTATTTTACATTGCTGCAAAATTTAAACAATTTTTATTATATGATATTATCAGTTTGTCACTACGGCCATGTTTGCTAATTTAACAATGAGTGGAAAGACTAAAATATCATTTCATGTGTAATTAATTAGTATACAACTAAAGATCTTTTGAGTAACTGGGAATGTGTCCCTCATTCAATAGACCCTGTAAGTAGGCATCCATGTTCTCTTAGATGACGAAGGTACAGAGTCATAATTGTTGTCGTTCCACCTGTGATCATCCTACAAATCGTCAAATCCAAATGGTTACCACGGCCAAAACTGAGTAAGGAGTGTGAGGGCACACTCAATTTTCCTTTTCCTTTAAAAGAAAAAAAAGGTATGTTAATACATGAAAAGAAAAAATTTCATTTCTCATTCAATTTTTTCACTATTATAGATTAGTAAACATGGCATCTCTTTGCTCTTCAAACAAAGTAAAGGATAAGAAAACTAATAGTATGTACTTGCCTCTTGCCATTCCACATTTTTGTTCTTTATCTTGTATTTTTAAACAAAATAAATAACGTACAAACACTAAACTATATATTTTTTTTGATAACAGAAACACTAAACTATATATATACAAAGAACTAAAGCCATACTTACGTATCCGCATGGAAATAAAAGTAAAGATGTGTTTCCCTTTCCATTTATTTATGTAATTACTTACACATTTAAGACGGAATTTTTATTTTTCTCTCCAAACAATTTCGCTTCAAATATTTGATTAATGATTAAAAGATTGACAGTATGTCGATTGATTTTGTTGATAAAATCACTAATTATGATCTTTGAATGCCAAAGACAGTGGGAAGTAAAGAACATAAAAAAATTCACAAGCGACCACATATGTTTAAGTAGTCAAATATATACCACCTTTTAAGATGCATTGAAACCAGCGTTATGAACTTATGAGCAGCTAAATTTCTCCTACGCAATTGATTTGGATGGGACAACCGAGAAACATAATGAATTTTATTGAAAATAAAGATTACTATAAATTAGAGTGAAGAAAATTACTGTTACAATTTGTAAATTACTAGTTGGGTATAATAAGTGGTATTTGTCTAAATGTTTTGCTAACGTATGTTACGTTTCCCATAACAAAACTTGGGTCGACACTCTGCCCAGCCCAACAAAAGTCTTCGTTAGCCCTGAAACACATCTTAAAGTTCCAGAACTGCTACAGACGAAGAGTGACCTGTGATTGTGGGCCAAGCTGAGGGCATTCATTGGAGTTTCCCCCAAACTAGGTGTCGTTTTTCAGTCGCCGCCTTAGACGGCCATACCGACCTAGGGCTTTGGTTCTTTCCATCTCAAAGATCCCCTTTTTTTTTTTTGAGGATTCCCTTTGCAAATAACCTTTTTCATTATCACTGAAAAAAAATAATAATAAACTACAATTTTTTTTTTTTGTGAAATGAATAATAAAATACAACTTGTTCCTAGGAAATGGAAACAAAAACAGAATTGACTTTACTTGAGAAAGGAAAAGATATCTGAAGTTAGACAAAAATTATCATAATTCAGAATTACAGTTTTATATATGTGTTTTAGTTATTATCAACGATGATTTTTAAATTTGAAATTTATAATAAATTTATATGTTAAATATTAATTTTGACTATTAAATTTACTAAAATACTATTTTAAACTTTAAAAAGGTATATATTTTAATATTTATTTTAAAGTTAAAAGAAATTAAATTAATAGTTGAAAGAATAAATATTCAAAAAATAATTTAGAAAAAATCAAAACCTATAAATATTAACATTATTTATGAACATATTTATCAATTTTAGATAATTTTTAAACTTAAAAGTATTTTTTTTTACTTATAGATATGTACTTTTTTTAATAATCTAACGGCTACAATGACGTGCATGAAAAGATGTGCATTATTAATATTCTTTCTCTATCTATTTTTTTTACCATAAAAAGATGTATATAATGAGTTTTAATGGGCCAAAATATTAAATATCTATAGATAAAAAAAAAAATACCTACTGGATTGGTGCCCTATATGTATTTTTTTTTTTTTATCCATTTTGGCCAATGAAAATTTTTTTGCATATTTTTTTATATTAAAAAGTAAGAGATAGAAATAATATTAATAATACACGTCTTTTTATACAAGAGATAGAAATAACATTAATAATACACGTCTTTTCATATATTTCATTATTGCCATTGGATCACCATTACATGATGATCTAATGGCTAAAAAAAAAGAAATACCCACACATAGGTAAAAAAAAAAAATACCTACTGGATTGGCAACCATATATATATATATACATATTTAAACTTTAAAGAATGTTTTGGCAAACGTATTGGTTAATTTGTTATAAGTTCTAAATTTAAAGATCAATGTTAATAATAATGAAAACACAAGTATAAACCGAACAAACTATTAAAATACAAGGTATAAAAATATAATTATCTCTAGTTTTAGAAATCAATTTCTTAAAAAGTAATAAGTAGAAGTAGATGGAGGCTTTTTTCTTTTTTTTTTTATTCTCCCCGTAAAATAATTACATCGTCTCATTTCATTAATACCCTCGAACTATAAAAATAGCCCTTCCCTTAGTTAAATTGATGGGATAATCCTGGTGAACTATTGTTTGTTTGTAAATACGGAAAACCTCAAAAGAAATCAATCTTCCTCTTTTTTTTTTTTTTTTTCAAAAAAAAATCCCCTTTTAGTTACTGAGTTACTAAACTAATATTTAAATTTAGTCAACCTTTTTCGTTAATAAGACTAATAAAGGGACTGTTTTCAGACTATCTCC
Source organism: Trema orientale (assembly GCA_002914845.1). NCBI lineage: Eukaryota > Viridiplantae > Streptophyta > Magnoliopsida > Rosales > Cannabaceae > Trema > Trema orientale. The sequence continues at coordinate 746,562 of JXTC01000097.1, read as the reverse complement.
AACTGAACTCCATTTTAGAGTTTTGCACATAAAATGGCTCAGAGCGGAGTTCCAACCGCGCGGCATATGTTGCACCAAAATGAAGATGAGTTGCAGTGCCGCATTATTAATAGCATAGCAGTGTAGTAATAGCGCACTGCGCTATTTTTTTTTTTTTTTTGTAATTTTTGTCTAATTTCTAAAAATATCCCCTTTTTAATAAAATATTTAGGAATAGTTAAGAGATAAAAAAAAGATTTTGTTAAAAGAAAGAGAGAGTATTCTATTTAGTGTAAAGAATATTTTTTTAGTGTAATATTTGGAATAATGGGTTAGAGAAAAAAAAAATAAAGAATAAAATTACTTTATTTTAGAGTTTTAATACCTCTAAAATAAAAATCATGGATGAAGATGGCATTATATAATTGTTATATAGTTAGGCGACATTGACGAAACTTTTCAATAATTTGGGTTCGGTGCGAGTGCGACGATCCATATATTTTAGGGAATTAAAAGAAAACGAAAAAAAAAAAACAAAAAACAAAATAAAACCCTAAATGGACGAAATATTTTCATAGTCTAACGTGATAAACATAAATATTTGGTTTTTTTTTCCATTAAAAATTTTAACTTTTTTTGTTTCTTAATATATAATAAGGAGAATGTACTCCGCAGTTTCACCAATTAAAAAACTACACATATTAAGTTAAAGGTCAGGTCAGTCAATTCCTTGTTTTCTCTCCCACCGAATTCCTACCGCAGAGAGAGAGTCTCCTCCGTCTCCGCGATCTGAAACCAACTTTTTAGTACTCTCTTTCAGAGGTACTGTACATACATACTCCATTATTAATACTCTCCATCTCCAATTTAGATTTCTTTTCTTAAGCTTCATTTTCTGTTTTATCTCCTATTCCCAATTTATTATTATTATTATTATTATTATTATTATTTAGAACTTAATTTATAGATCAAAATGTTTATGGGTTTATAGCGCTGATATTAAGAAGCTGCAATTAATTTGATCTAGCTTCTGTTCCTAATTTGTTTTATACTCGTTAATGGGTCTCGAGGGTTTTGGTTTTGTAGTCTTGAGCTATATATTGTCGTTTATTCTGGGGTGATTTTTTTTTTTTTTTCTTTGGGTTGGATTCTTGGCACATTGGGAATTCTTTTAGGCCTTTGTTTATCTTTGTCTTGATAGTTTAGTGCGTTTTAAAAACCATCTGTTTTTGGTTTCCCCATTTTTTGAACTTTGATGAGTTGTTTGTTTATCCTTTTATCTCAATTGATGGTTTGCTTTCTCTTTTTGTATCTCAACTAAATTTGTCTCTGGGTGGTGGTAAGTTCTTTTCTTGTCACGTTGGAAGTCCATTTTTGGGGTTTAAGGATAGGATTTGCTTCAATCTCGCTTCGCATTTTTCGTGTTTTGCAAGAGGAGATAGACAATTACTTAACTCGATAGACAATTGAACTCTTTTTGAGATAGATCTTGGATTCTACTTTATAAGATTCCTATATGGAAATCGTGTCTACCAATGCATGCTGTAATACATTGATGCTCCAACCGTGTGTTACATGTTCTCAAAGTTCTTTAAATCGAAGTTAATGCAGTTTTGTTTTCTGTATTTATAACATAATACAGAAATTTGGAACTTTTCTAGTTTGTGCTATTTGTTTGCTTTGAACTAATGTATTTAGCATTTGATTTCTATGTGTTGTAGAACTACATGTGTTGAATGTTTCCTCTTACCTTATAGAGTGCAAACTAATCTAATGCACCCACCGATGCGGTTGCCATCTTTTTGGTTTAATTGTATTTTCGAGGTTATTTAGCAAAATAAATAAATAAATAAAAATCTAATGCTTTCTTTATCAGCAGAGGAGCAACAAAGAACCTGATGGTTAAAGCATATAAACAAGAGTACACATACAAGCACCCGTGGGAGCGGGTAACTTCTGCATCTTGGCGCAAGTTTGCTGACCCTGAGAATAAACGCACACTATCCCATATCCTTGACGTTGATACACTGAACTGCAAGCTTGACCCTGACTCCAGAAAGCTTTACACCACTCGTGCAATCACTATCCATGCCCCTGGACCGTGGTTTATTCGCAAAATTGTTGGCCAGGATATCTGCCACTGTGTTGAATCAACTGTTGTTGATGGTCAGTCACGGTCGATGCAGTTGACCACGCGCAATATCAGTCTTCAGAAGTTCATAGAAGTGCAGGAGAAGATCCGGTACGATCCTCACCCAGATAATCCGGATAGGTGGACAATCTGCCGGCAGGAGACCAGCATTCAGATAAAGCCCTTATCAGCACTGGCATCAATGGCAGAGAAGGTGGAGCAACGATGTGCTGAGAAGTTTGTGCAAAACAGTGCTAAGGGTAGAGAGGTCATGGAGAGGATCTGCAAGTACCTTGAAGCTGAGTCGAGTGGGATTTCTCTCTGACGCTAAGTCTAATTGAATTTTGACCTTTGTAGTTCTTGATAATGGGGCTATGAACCCATCCAGATTAGAGAAATAACAAAAGAATTTTGGAGTGTAAACAATGAGGAGTTTATGCATTAACTTGAAATCAAATTTCGACATTGTTCTTATGTTGATAATAGAGTAATATCCAGGTTTTTATTTGGAAGATAAATCTACGATTTATTGAATTTTTGACGCTTTAGCCAAAAACCCTTTTATAAAAAATAGAAGATCAAGGCACGGTATGAGTATCTATTGCTAAGAACCTGTTGTTTATGGAAGTACAGTTAAAATGATTGGATTGGAATTATCTTCGTTGTTTGCAACTATACGCGTTGTTTTAGGAGACTTGCTCCTCCAATCCAATATTCCATCCCGTTTCATCCAAATCCAATATCCCAAGGAAAATAAGAGCTGATCTATATACATCTCGCAAACCAGATAATGTGAGAAAACTGTGTCGCTTCATATTTCAATCTGAAGCACAATATCTCCAAGCGCTTAGTTACTGGTGGAGAAATCATGGAATGTAACATCTTCGTCTATTAGGTGTTATCAGCGTTATTAAACTAGCCCATTTACTCTTGGGAAGTGTTTTATTCTGGCTAGCGAGCGTACTCGAGTACTTAAGCTTTGCATGCGGAACAATAAATTAGAAAATAAGTGCAACTTAGTAGGTTATCGTCACTTTTAAGAATACACGAACGTATAATTTTACGTACTCTACACTAGACAAACAATCAGGAAAATATAAAATACGCACAGTGAAGGGTGTTGTTGAAAGTCATAAAGAACTATGCATTTACATTAAAAGGCCATCGAGAGACTGTCCAGGGATTGTTTTTGATATCTCATTCGTAATCTGCACACAAAGAACACGCCCGAGCGAAATGAAACATGAAACAGAACAGATATATTACAAAGTAACCACGACAACGTCCACTAACCAGCAGAGATTACAACTTAAAAGACACCAGTGTAACATATGAAATTCTTGCCAACCACAACAAACAGAGTTTCTTGAAACTGCAGAGATGTCACAACCGCCTCCAAGTAGACATAACAAGATATATGGGCACTCAGATAAGATATTGCAGCTAACTTGGAAGCCATCTCATGAATGAAAACGAGCATCACATTTCAAAATGCATCTTCACCCTATCAGACTTCAGATTTTGTCAAGCTTCTCAGCCTTGACCGTTGGATTGGCTTTTGCGATGGCATTCCGTGCAGCAGTGCGATAATCATAGGGACAATCATGTTTGTCTGAGTAGCGATGAACTGCACAGAAAAGGTTACCGCATCGACAATTGAACCCCGTTAAACCTACCCGCTTGTTGCAGCTGGTGCAGCGTTTTGGGCCCTCCTTAGGCTTTGCCTCATCACCCTGCGATCCCGAGCCAAATAATGGTACAGAGATAGGTTTTGGCTCTAATGGTTTGGTTTGAATGTCCACAGCAGCAGCAGCAGCAGCAGCAGCAGCAACGGCAGGAGATTCATTCCCGCCGCTGCTTGATGATCCATTGACAATACTTCCAATGGATGATGCAGCAAGCTTAGCTTGCTCCTGTTTCAACATCATATCCTTGTGGCATTTAGAACACATGTTCATCGTAGCCGCACTTCCGAAGAAACCACAATTGTTGATGCACAAGATAGGACCTTCTGGAGGAGCTTGACATCCTGTCTTGTCATGATCCATCTTCTCAACTCTCTGCAATGGGATCACTTGAATCTAGAAAAAGAACAAATGGGGAAAAACATTAAACAATCCAATTTCAAAGAACCCCTCCAAAAAGATAGTAACTAAAGGGAAAAAAAATCTAACAACAATATATCAGATTATGTACCTGGATAAAATTAAAACTAAATATATGGATGAAATATGGAACAGATACAGTCTATGTTCATTTACATATAAAAAAAAAAGAAGGGAAACATGTATAACAACTTATTATGATATATATATTCAATAAAAGGCCAACAGGTCACGAATCATCAATTGTTTCTGACTCCTCAAATATGCCCAGATTTCAGACACAGAACACCACTAATCTAAGCCCCATCTACAATTTCATCCCCCCCAAAGAAAAAGCCCCATTTACAATTCCATTCTATTGACACAACATGTTCAAACTTCAACCAAAACCCTTCAAAAAACCAACTAAAGTATTATGCCCAAATAATCCCTCAAAAGCTGATAAACCTAAAATAGTCGCAGAATCAGAAAGTGTCCTAGCTTCACAGCTCTCAACAATATCTAGCACATTAGCCATAGTTTAATCTCAAAAACGTAATATACATATAATACAAGGTCATACAAAAGTACATACGTATATATATATATATATAAAGGTGCACAGTAACCCTAACCTTATATACAAACCTCTTCTGAACCGATCTCTGTGCTCAGAATCGCATCGAATAGAAAACCTTTTTACATAAACGAATTTAAAAAATAATAATAATAACAATAATTATTCAGAGACAGACGATAATTAACAACAAAATCGATCAAAACCCTAAAAATCAATCACAAAAATTAATCAATAAATTTCAAAAAAAAAAAAGCAAAATTATCGAGATTACCGTAACCCTAGAGGAGCAAAATTTAGATTGTCGAGGAGGGAGAAAGCTAAGAGAGACGAGAAACGTATCTCTCTTCCTCTCTCTTTTTTCCCTTTCCTTTTTTTTTTTTTTTAATTATTTTCTTTGCGACGTTCTTATGCTATTTAAGAAAAGGACCATTTTCTTCTTTCTCTGCCAACAAACGCTCTTCACTGATTATGAGCCAACGTGGACGTTTTTTATTGGGTGGGAGTTTAAGCTTAACTTTAACTTTACTTTTATGTCCCTCTAAAAAGTTGTATTAGCAGTTTTGCCCGGATAGGAACACATTAGTGTCACCGCCATTGTGAAAGATATTGAGACTGACCAATGCTTGTTGAGGTAAGTGCTAATGTATTAAATTATCGTGTGTACGAACATGTTAAGCTAAAACTTTTAAACTTATTTCTTAATTCTAATATAGAGTTTTTTTTGTTTTTTTTTTAAAGGGGAAATTCTAATACAGAGTTAAGTGTTTTAAAAAAAATTAATTATGTGTATAATATATATATATTTGAATTTTAATCTTATTCGTTTGTCTCTACAAAATTATATCTTTTAATTTATAAAATTCTTAATTATTTACTTTATGTATGCAAATTGAATAATATATAGTAATTGTTTTAAGTTATTTTTAATATATTTTAAGTATTAGAAATAAGATATCCTTAATTCAGATTTTATATTTAGGGAAGAATTTATAATTAATTTGTATGCAAAAAATAAATATTTTCATTCAAATGTAGAGACTTTTTTTTTTTGAGTAAACCAAAAAGATGGTTAAAAAATACTTAAAGATCATAATTTATTGTATTTTTGTGCAACTAACTCTTCAAATTTATGTGTGTAACAATAATAAGAAAAGTGTTTATCACGAGTAGTAAAAAAGTAGCGATATTATCAATTCTAATCAAGACGGAAAAATTACCAACATATTTGTGTTATCATTTATCATCTCTGAAAACTTCTCAAACAGTCAACAATAAATTATTGGCATGTTGTTTTTTTAAAAAAAATCATTTTTGTTAATTATATTACGAAGGATTTGAATTTTAGATTTAGTTTTCTTTTTTTCTTTTGACAAGTGGGCTCTCAATTTTAGTTTAACATACTAAGAAAGCTGCGTGCAAGTTGCAACCACAACTAGTTCATCCCATCAGACGTGTACTTGTGTAAGTTACGGGTAAACCGTCGAGTAAATTATTTGACCACAATAACATTTTTCTTTTTTTGGCTTGTAACACTAGAATAATATTTGGAATAGAATTTTAATGCTTTAAAAGCATATAATAATTTAAAATGGCTCTTTAATTTTTTTAATAATGACCGGTCCATTATTATTGTGATCCCACTCACTCCGTATAGGAATGGGTATTCTTTTATCAAACGAATTGAATTCTCATTCTTTATTTTTTTAATTTGGTCCTATATTTTTTATTGTAACGTTTACAATCCTTAAAACAAAGTTACAGGGGGAGAAATTATAAATAATATTTGAAAGTTAACCCAAAAAAAAAAAAAAAAAAGAACAGCATCAATGACATCGTTTACGACTGATGCCGCTGGCTAATGGCTAGAGGCCCCTAGGCAGGCTCTGGACTGGATGTCTCATGCTCTGTTTTCCCCGGTTACGGATTTACTTTTGATTTTGTATGCTACTCTTTTGATTTTACTCCTAGAGCTTGTAACTTTATGGCGCATAATAATATGACTAGGTTTGGTCTAACCCAGTAAACTCTATTCCTGCTGATGTTCTCTCTGATTGCTCTGAGTGGTGCTTCCATCTGAGTTATTTATTTTAATATTATCTACGAAGTTTTATCAAAAAAAGAAAAGAAAAGAAAGATTTACTTCCTAGCTTCAATATCGTTTTTGTTTATGTTATTTTAATTTCTATAATTTCTTCAATATCGTTTTTGTTTATGTTATTTTAATTTCTATAATTTTGAATGTATTAAGGTAGCATGTGTTGGATTTAAAAACGATTTTCGCAGCGGAAGATTGGCCTGGGAACACAAAGAGAATAGATCTAATACCTCTTGTAGCCTATCAGTGGATCCTAGCTTTATTGTCTTCTAAACCACGATCTTCCAATCCAAGCCTCAAGC
>JXTC01000097.1:679282-732530 GCA_002914845.1 Trema orientale | reverse complement strand
AAATTGCATCGAAATTTATCAAAAATACCATTTTCATCGAAATTTTACTGAGAATATAATTTTCATCGAAATATAATCGAAAAATCATCGAAAAGCATCGAAAATGTTCGCGATTTTTTTGTTAAAACTTGTAAAAATTAACCTAAAAATGATTTTTTAACACGTAAATGACCTCATAACATCTCGAAATTTGATAATATGTTATTTCAAACCATACCCAGAACAAATTGGAGAAGAATGAAGAGAGAATAGAGGAAAATGATGAGTTTGACGGTAATATGAGAGATGAAAACAAGATTTTTTTCTCAAATTATTTTTTCTCCTTTTTTCAGATATGAAAACGAGTTTGACGGCATGAAGGAGAAGAGATTTCGGCTTGATTAAAGAGAATGACAGACACTCTTTTGAAAATGAGGCATATTTTCTCTTAGATATTAGTAAGGGTATTTTCGTCTGCACACATATTTTTCAAATGTTTTTTAACTTGTGCATGCGAGCCAAAATAGGGGTATTAAGGAGCATATTTCGCCTAATTTCTCTTTTAATACATATTAGGCAATGATTTATTTTGCTAAGACACATTTAGGCAGTGATCATTTTGCCCTTCTTGTTTTTGTAGCCGGGATAATTCTCTTTGTCCATTTATTTATCCAACTAAAGCACTCTTTCTCTTTCTCTAATTATGTTGTTGTACTTGATTAATTTTTGTTAATTAATCACCAAAAGCACCCCCAGGTATACTCGAAAAGAATTTAAACTTTATATATGTACTGTAAACTAGAGGGTGCTAAAATCAGTTTCTTTTTCACTATGTCTTACTATGCATTATAATAGTAATAATATGTAATATTTTTCAGTAAAGTTAACATGTTAATCAGCAAGACGAGAGAGTAGAACAGAAAGTAGGTCACAATATTGTTGTTATAAACTATCATTATGTAAGTTATAGACTCATCTTAGCAAATATTTTTGTTTTATACAACATTTGATAAAATACATTAATTGATACCCACAACCCATGGTTATTGACTTCTTTCTTCTTCTCTTTTTTTTTTTCTTTTCTTTTTTTTTTTTGAGAATTGGCTTGCATAGTAAAGAAAAAGGTTAGTAAATCTTCATGGTTAAAACTTATTAAAGTGTAGTATAAATAAGCGTCAGAGACGGAGACGACAAAAGTGAAATACCACTATTTTTAACGTTATTTTACTTATTCTGTGAATTAGAAGTAGGTCACTACCCCTTTTTTTGGACCCAAGGCTAACTTCGGTGACCTGATCTGGGCAAAAGACATTTTTATACGGGAAGTTTGGCTAGGGTGGTACATCTGTTAAGAGATAACGTATGTGTCATAAGTAGCTCAACAAAGACAGAAATCTTGTGTGGAACAAGAAGGTAAAAGCTCGTTTGATTCCGATTTCCAGTGATACGAATCGTGAAAGTGTGCTCTATCAATTCTTTAGACCTTCGGAATTTGAAGTTAAAGGTGTCAAAAAAGATACCACAAGGATAACTGGCAGTTCATATAGCGACTTTGCTTTTTTATCATTTGATGTCGACTCTTCCTATTATTGTAAAGTAGAATTGACTAAGTGTTAGATTGTTAACACACCAATAGGGAATATGAGCTGGGTCTAAACCATCACGAGATAGGTTAGTTTTACCCTACGGATGACAATGTCACAGTGGTAATTCAACCTAGTATGAGAGGGACCGTTAATTCACATAATTGGTCATCACGCTTGGTTGAAAAGCCAGTGGCACGAAACTACCATGCGTTGGAATATGACTGAATGCCTCTAAGTCAAAATTCGAACTAGAAATGACGTATATACTTGCTGACTAACAGTAGGGGCTTGTTCCCAAAGACACGTGCCATTAGTGAAGCCCGCACAATGCCTTGAAGTACAATTCCTACCGAGCGACGAGTAAAATGCTTTTCATATGACTCAAGTACGTGACGAGTATTATAAGTGGCAGTGTGGGCTGAATCCTTACAATAATAATAATAATAATAATAATAATAATAATAATAATAATAATAATAATAATAATAGTAACAACAACAGAAAACAAGATTTAAAAAAAAATCCTTTTATCTTATTACCAAAAAAAAAAAATCCAAGGGAAGATATAGATTCCTAAATAAAATAAAATAAAATCCTTAAATGAAAAAAAAATAGTCTCAAGGAAAATTATGATTCCTAATATTCACTACCTGAATATATCTTCCATCATAAATTAATTCCTTGTCTATCTCTTTTAAGTCTGTTTTTTAAATATTTTTTTGGAAGATGATTTAGTTCTTTGGACGGTTAAAACAATACCAGATCAGTACAACAAGTGAATTAATTTGTTTGAATCTCATTTTTTGGGAAAAAAAAATCAAAACAAAATATAGAAAAAACAGATGGTGAATTTGAAAATGGAAAATAAACTCTGGGAAACGATCGTTAGGGAGTAACGGCTAGTTCGTACACGCCATCAAAAGCGTCAAAAAGTTTTAACTATACTGTAAATCTCGGACCACGAAGAGTCTTTGTTCCCATAATCTTCCACCGCAGGATGAGTCGATTATTTCAAATCACTGGTCGATCTACGAAGAAGACGTACTCCATTCGCAACACCTGAAAAGAACCCAAGAGAGCCGTTGCAGCAAAGAATAGATGGGTCCCACAAGTCGGTACCAAAAGAAGATAAAAAAGTTCCTATCTTAGTGGCATTACATTATAGATTATTGTCTTAATTACGAAATTTAAAAGTCAATAAATAACTTAAAAAATCGCCTAATGACGTCAGTAATTACATAATCTAACGGCTATAAATACTCGACTTTCTCACTCTCTCCAAAGCACCAAAGCCTCTCCTCTCTCAGAAACAGAGCATTCTATCATCTCTCTCTCTCTCTAGCTGCTAGCTTGCTCTGTTTCTCTCTCTCTCTCTCTCCCTCTAAACTCTTCATTATTCTCTCTCTAGAAATGGCTCACGTTAGCAGAATCGCCTTCTTCTTCCTGGTTTTGGCCATGGTGATTCTTTCGGCCGCGGCTCAAGATAGCGAGCCGGCACCGGCACCAGCACCCGCGCCGGGGATCCAAAGCGGAGCTGGACTTCCGGCGACCTTTTCCGGCGTCTTCCTCTCCTCTACGCTGCTTTTCTCTCTCGCAGCTTTTCTGATGAATTAGATTTTGAGAGATTCGAGGCTGGCTGAGAATATATATTTGAAATATTATTAATTTGATGTTTTTATATATTTATGTTTTTTTTTTTTTTTAATGATTTTGGTGATGAGTTTGATATGGTGTACCAAAGCAGAGATGTGACGGTGGCGGATTTACTGTATTGGACATTCTTTTGCCCTAATCATTGGTTAGGGACATTATTATTATTATTATATTGCCTCATTATGATGTACGTAATAATTTAAACTAATATATTACCATTATTTATCTCTGCTTATGCTTTGCTTAATTACCTTTGTCCCCTTTGAATATTTCAAATTTACCACTCTCCGTTTGCTAATTAGCCAAAGCCAAAAAGCCTCTAAGGTAAAATTTCAGAAATAAAAGGTAAGTTCTGATCAAGGCCGTTATTATATTTGCTTTGGAGAACACTTGTTAGTTGTTATGACTGACAAAAATTAATTGAAAACTTTGGCTATGTACTTTGTACTCTCAACACCGCCTAGATATTATAATTAGAGGACAAGTCAATAGAGAGGGGAAAAAAAAAGGAAAAAGAAATGAAAAAAGCATGGCTCTTTTAGAGGACATGCCAATAGAAAAGGAATATATTTGTGTATATATATAGTATATACATCTCTTTCTCTTAAGGATAATTAAAAGGGGTAATGTATTAGGTACATAATTAATTAACCCATATCAAGTCACTACGGAAAAAGGAAGATGCACATGTATTTAGGTAGACCAAAACAAGTCACCAATCTTAGGCTTATTCCTTGCCGGGGTGGGGAAGAAATTCAATATGGGTTAACATGGCTATTCACATGATATGCTATGCTTCATTTAGCTTGTTTGCTTGCCTTTGAACCTAACTCTTGTCTCTATCTGAAATTGTTAAAAACTGTTAATACGCTGTTGTGTAGCAATTAATATGACACCAAGATGGATCATCTATGCAGAACTTTGAAGTAACTATTAAATTGTTAATATATAACATATGATTACTATTATTAGACGCAAAAAAAGAAATAAAGGCCGGAAATTGTGTCTTTGATTTTTCAGAACAGAACTACCAGTGGAATAGCATAAGCCAGCCATATGCAGATGGATTGATTCTTGACCACCTTGGCCTTGGCACGCACCCTATATGGTACGTTTCAAGTGATTGAGCTGTCGGTCCATGTATGTATACACTGGCCAGTGCTAATTGAGTCTAATATATATGTACGCAAGCGAAAAAGTTTCGACTTAGGCAATCAAATATTTGATTTTTGCAAATCTTTGAAAAATCTTATATGATACTGACATTAGAACATCTCTGATTCAAGTTTAAATTGTAGCTTGATTATATTAGATATGTATAGTTTAATTATATTGATGAATATCATCCAAAACAAAATATTGTGCGCTACGCACATACCTGAATTCATTTTCGCAGTAAGATCTACGTGAAGAGTTAGAAGGAGGTCTTAAACCCCTTTCCCGAGGTCTGCCCTGAAGTAAATTTTACTAGGGGTGTTCAAAAAAACCGCCAAACCGTGGAAACCACCCAATCCAATCCAAACCGCCCAATCTGTGCGGTTTTTTTTCTTAAATGGCCGGTTACGGATTAGAAAATATGAAAACCGACTTGGCCGGTTTGGTTTTCGGTTTTAGAAAAATTCGATCGGATTCAAACCAAACCGGCCAATAAGTTTGTATATGTATTTTTTTTAAATGTATATTAATAGTTAAAAATTTAAGCTCATTCATTCTAATTGAGTAATGATTACTCTTAGCTTATTTAGGACTATGTTACTTAAGACTCTTATGATATTTTAGACTTTAAGTCTTATTGTTATGATATGTTTAAGATTAAAGACTTTAAGTTTACTATTCAATTTGATTAAGTTGTAAGTTGTAACTAAAATTTAAGTTTACTATGACTTTCGATTTGGTTATAGCTGTTAACTATGTTATAGTTTCGTTTTATATTTGGACTTTATATTTTAGATGAAATATGATTATGATATGAGCTTAGTTGATATTATATAAATTCAAATTTTTTAAGTTTTCAAACCGCGAAACCGCCCAAACCGGCTGCAAAAATGTAGGTGCGGTTTGGCCGGTTTGAATCGACAAACTCAAACCGCACGGATTGGTAAACCGGTCAAACCGCACATTTGGATTGGTTTCTGGATTGACGACTTAGACCGTCCAAACCGACCATGAACACCCCTAAATTTTACTAGTAAATGGCACTTATTTTACACATGTACTTCAATTGTATTAGGGACTTTTTTTTTTTTTTTTTCCCTCCTCTATAGCAAAAATGTTATGGTGTCAAGTTTAGGTAAGCGAGCTTATAGAGAGAGTAACAGAATCTTATAGAGATGAGAAACGTGAGATTTTTCTTTTTAATTTCCCCTCCTTTTTTCATTGTAGTGAAATCCTATAACGACGAACAGTTGCATAACTCTTGGATTGAAAGCAAAGCATGATAGTTTTCGTTATTGCTCTCGTAGAAGAGGATTAAACAATTTCTCATTATTAATAATACAAAGTAAATCGGAAGATAAACGCAAATCCTAATTAAGGATAACAACATAATTAAATTAAATGTATAACGGAGTTCATTCACCATTAATTTATGAGGGAATCCAAAAGATTATGTTAAATATGTTATCACATGTCCAAATTATGTTGCCAACGTTTAAGTTGATAAGCAGTCAATTTTAATAAGAATTATACATCACCAAATAATATTCCTATTTCCGGGTGATATATTTTTGGGTAGCTGATAGCATGGCCGGAGTCACATGGGACTAGAGGGTTTATTTTTCTTGTAAATAGCATGTAAATTTTGATGTCTTTGCTTATTTAATGTCTCTCCTAAACTCTTAGAATTCTAAGTATGCTCTCAAATTTTGAGTTAGACCTTTCTACAATTAAAACATATTTGATTTTTTCCTTTTTTAGATTAAATTTCTGGCTCTGTCCATAGCTGGTAGTCTACCCTCGACATTTACAATTTTCTGTAATATAAAAGAAAGCAAGAAACATAAGTTTTCATACTTTGATAGTCAAAAATAAAGATGACTAATTCTAAATTAATAAGTCTGAGTTTGGACTTAATTATCTTTGACAATGATCATAGTTTAGTGTCTCGTTTTCTTAATACTTCTCGTTCGTGTTTGACAAAATTTGTTTTTACGGTAAATAATGAAGTTTGAAAAGTGAAAAAATGTCTCACCATTCACTAAAATCATACGTACCCATGAATTGTTTTACAGTAAAGTTTGATTATACATAAAAGAAAAAAAAAAAAAAAACAATACATCTATGTATTTCTTAACGGTTTTTTCAAGTTAACTACAAATGTATAGTAATATAAAAAGTTACAAAAATACGGTACATAATTGATATTTTTAAATATTAGCCGTTAAAAAGTGTCATTTTTCAAAAATGACATCACTGCTAAATTAGTTATTAGTAATTAGTTATTAATTATAAAATAATTGTAAAAATAAAAAATCGTCTCCAAATGCCAAGCTCGGCTCCAACGATTGGTTATCAGTAACCAGCAAGAACTAAGAGCGCGTTTGATATGAGATTCGAATTTTATTCTTCTAATCCAGAAACAGTTTTCATATAGAGAGTTTGAAGGATAAAAGGATAAAATATTTATTTTTCCAACTTTTTACATGAAAGTTGTTTATTTAAAGGATAAAATATTTATCCTTCCAACTTTTTACATAAAAATTGTTTCTGGATTTGAATAATAGGATTAGAATCCTATACCAAACGCATCTTAAAATCTTCCCCAAGCACCTCGACGACCTCCACATTCCTTCTGTGTCAACTCCCACTAAGCGACTAGCTAGATAGCCAAGATATGAAACCTAAAGCCATAATATGAGTGACTCCATAGCTAAATCCATCTTGGCTTGCTCGCCGTCTACCAATCTTCTCCCTCTCAGCCTCCACGATCTCCAACAATAGACGAGGCGTCACCACCTTTGGATTTTTATTTGTCATTGACCGTCACTAGCCGTCTAATCTCTCTCGACTGTATATATCCCCTTGTCTGCTAAATACTCGCGCGTCTCTGCTGTCCCCATGATCCACCAAGTCACTGGTCGAAATCACGAATCCTTCTCTAAGCCTGCTCGAGACCAACCCTACAATGTTATCGTGAGAAAAGCTCTCTGCGCCATGTTAACAATTTTTTTTTTTTTTTTGTATTTTTTTAAAAAAATGTCCGTTTAAAAATATGTATAACTTGCTACTATATTTTTGGATTATTTTTTCAAATGAGTACTCTAACTACTGTCTTCACACGTGGATTCTATTATATATTGTTATGATATTAAAATATTAAAATATGAGATATTTTAGTGATTTCACGTGCCAAATAGTGAAAGAGAGTGATAGTAACATTGTTTGTACCATTTAAAAGGGAAAGATGTACCTAAATTTTATATATTTTTTTAAGGGATTATCTATCTATTTTTCATATATATATATTTAATGGTCTTTGTTTGTTACTTTTGTTCGGTAGGAGGAATGAGTGGAAAGATAGAGAACAGTGGAAGGAGAGGAGAGAATGGAATAGGGAAAATCTATTGTTAGAAAGGAATATGCAAAATCTATTGTTTGGCATGAAGGACAAAAGAATCGAAAGAAGGAGAGAAGAAAGTGTGGGGTAAGTATTAGGTTAGGAGTTCGACTCCAGAGTGCATGAGTTATCATTATTATTATTTTTTTAATAAATAGAAGCCGTCCAGCCTCCTTTTAGCCCCTAAAATTAATCCCACCCTTTTAGAGAAATTAGAGGCAATAATGAAAGAAAAAAGGGCTCTTAATTGACAAATTTACCTTCCAAAAGAAATAATTACAAAAGAAAAAAGAAAAAAGAAAAAAGAAAAGAGAATGATAGAATATATAATTCTGTAAGGCCATGTTTGGTGCGCCGCATTGTATTGTATTATATTGTGATGTATTGTATTATATTGTATTGTATTGTATTATTCTATTACGGTACTATGTTTGGTTTTGCATTTGTATTAAGATGTTGTATTAAAAAGTTAATTTTGAAAAGTACTATTTTTTAAAAATTTACTTAGACGAATACCATTTTCAAAAAATATTTGGGAAAATAGTACTTGTAAAATTACCACTTTTAAAAAAATTATTTACGAAAAACCACTTTTTGGATATAAATTTAGAAAATATCACTTTTTAAAATTTATTTAGAAAAATACCACTTTTGAAAAGAACAAAGTGATGTGAGAGAGAAAGTGATGAGAGAGAAATTAAGAATAGAAAAAGTGAGAAAAATGAGTATTATACAATATTATGTTAAAGTTAAAATTATGTAATACAGTATAATACATACAGACTTTTTATTCTGTATTAGATACATATTCTCCATATTATATTAAATTTTGATGTCGTATTAAATAATACAATACAAAAACATAATTAAACACAGTATTATATTTAATTAATGCAATATAGAGTCGTTATACAGTGTAGACCTAAGTTCATAAATAAATCATCCCACAATATTGTAAGCTATTAAAGAATTGTCGCCCTATATTCTCTCAAAAAAAAAAAAAAAAAGAAGAATTGTCGCCCTATAATTCTATAATTTCGTAAATAAATCCTTGTACTTCCCTATCCTCCTACCGAACATATCATTGTTAATTCTTAAGCTTGAAGCGGATGTTGTTTAAAAAGAACAATAAATAAAAAACTGGGAATGGAGTAGGAATCGGCATTAAGTCATGGAGCATGGCGTAGGAGATGATGGAAAGTTAGGAATAAGAAAGTCGATGGAGAAAGAAACTGAAGATTGTTGATTGGGATTTGGGATTTGAGTGTGTGTTGTAGTTGTAGTAATACTAAGACCAACAGGCCAATAGACCATATATATATATATATATGTATATCTCTCTCTTTCTTCATCCCTACAAATTCCCTCCTCCTCTCCTTGAGCTTACGTCTAACCAACCCCTTATCTCTTTCTCTCTACCTTTCTCTTAAAAATTCTTAGGTATCTTGAGTAAGCTCCTCGTTTGATTCTCTGGGTAGAAGACGGCCATGGATTCTCAGGTCTTGGTGGCTCTGGCACTCTCACTTGTCGGTGGACTCAGTACTTCCATAGGTATGTTCCTTATTCATATATGGTATTACCCATTTGTATTTGAGGCTTGAATTAAGTAATTAAACTATTGCAGGATCATTTTGTTTTGTTGTTGTTGTTGTAATTGGTAAAAATTTATATGGTTTTGATTATTTGATTTAGCTTATGTGTTCTCATCTTGTTGCTGCAAACTTTTGCTCTTTCTTGTTGTGAAGTTTGTATTCCTAGTGTACTGAAAGTGACCCACTTTTTTGGAAAAAAAAAAAGCTTTAGAATTGAGTTTTATCCAAATTGCTTTTGTGTTTCCTGGGCTCAAAAACTTTTATAGTCTCATGGGTTCACGATAATCTACTTTTATTTAAATCGTTTTCGGCATGTTTTACTAATCCGCAATGAAACAAAATCATAAAGGTAAAAGGGTTTGAGTTGTCCCTTCAAATTTTACTAATTATGTCAGGAATTCCCCAAACTTTGTGTAGAAATTTGTAAGTAAACACATGAATGAATGAGAAAGGGTAACACTTGCCTTATTTATATTCCCATTTTATGAATTAGTAAACATGGCCCTTTGTTTATGGTATGGTGCTTCACTAGCTCGATGATTTTTTACAATATCTCTTACGTAATCTGATAGTGTCTCTGACCATTGTGGAACAGGGGCAATTTTTGTAATTCTCAATCCGACTCCCAATTTGAAGATGCTTGGACTTCTGCAGGTGAACTTGAGAGTTTTTGTTATTATTTTTGTTTTTTCATCCCATATAAAACGCATATCACCTAATTTGCTCATGTCTCTTCCGCTTAATGGTTTTGCTACCCAAGCTTCTTTCTTAGCTACTTATCTATCAGGGTTTTAGGAGTTAACCAATACACAACTATGTAGAATGTAACTTTTGCAATTGAAGTTTGAAGTCTTTGACATTTGTCGAAATTTCTGAATGGTCCTGTGTGCAGGGTTTTGCTGCAGGTTTGATGCTGAGCATATCATTCCTTGATTTGGCTCACAATGCAATAAACTCTATTGGCTTCTTAAAAGGCAACCTATGGGTAAGCTGTACCTTTTAATGTTCAAGATCTGATTGCTTCACCCTTTTATCATGTGAAACTATTCATGTTTTCTCTAATAATCAGATTCTTCTTTCAGTTTTTTGCAGGTGTCATTTTCTTTGCTGTGGTTGCCAATTTTATTCCAGAGCCAACGCTTGCTCCTGTTACAAATAGGAAAGATAAAAAGGTCTGGGTTTTCCATCCTTAATGTAATATATATTGTTATCGTGTGAACAATAGTCCGGAATGTAGAAGGCATGTTGACCAGGAGACAATATACTTTGAGAACAGAAAAATGGGGATGAAGGGGGCAAGGACATCATGAAAAAGCATCGCCGTCAAGTCTTGTTCAGTGGGATTGTTACAGCAATAGGTATGACCTCCTTTTTTAAATGGTAATTTACCTTCTAGACTGTGATTAAAACTATTTAAAGATTAATTGCAGAAAACCTGTGGAATCTGTATTTTTTCTGTATAAAGCTTATACTGCAAATTATGTTTTGGGCATTTTATGCTCATGTAATTTGAGACATGTACAAATCATAAGTTCCAGCTCCAATATAAGCATCTAATATTTGAAATTCTGACGATGATCTTATCTAATAAAATTTTTTGACCCATTGCGAATTGTAGGCATAAGCTTGCACAATTTTCCAGAAGGAATGGCAGTGTTCCTTGGATCTATGAAGGTAGGATCGGCATATTTTATATTAATCTGATGGTCTCAGTTAAATCTACGTTCTTCACTGTGTCTTGTGGGGGTTTATTAGCTCAAAATACTCTTTTTTAAAGGGTGGGGGGTGGGTGTTCTAAATCAAAATTCCTCCAGAGACCCAAATTAGCAATTTTTGTTTCCCTAGATATAAGTTCTGTGCGCAAATCTTACCTGTTACGAATTAATATCTTTGCATGTACTGAGAATATTAACATGCCACTAATGTAAATGCTTATCCTTGTTTTGTTTTTTCTTTCCAAATTCTTTATAGGGCCTTCGTGTTGGTCTCAACTTGGCACTGGCTATTGCTTTGCACAACATCCCAGAGGTATACAAAGCTAATAACTCATGAGGTTTTATATTTCTTGTTTTTGAAATATAACTAATCAACTCTCTTTTGCCTTGACCTCCTGTCATCTTTTAGGGTGTTGCTGTTGCACTTCCTGTTTACTTTGCCACACAAAGGTAAGAATTTTTGAAGGGCTCCCATTGCCTCAGCTTTGCTCTACTCAATAAGTTGGTTCTTTCTTATCATAAATCCGTGTGCCTGCATTGAGGTGGCAAGCTAAGTTGCTTTTATAATTTTGGAAAAATCCGACTCTAGATCAATGCTATTTTAGTGTCTACAATATCAGAATCAATGAATCATAGCTAAAAATGACGTTTTCTGTACTTGGATTACACTCTAGTGGTTTCTCAAGGTTGTTGATATGCTTATCCTGTTTTGGCTCAATTGATAATATGCGAATGCCATGCTTACCTTTTAGGTTTTGCCTGTAGATGTAGATATCATGCAAATCTGTCTCAATAAACCGAGATTTACTTGTTTGGTAATCTTTCGCAGCAAGTGGCAGGCATTCAAATTGGCAACACTTTCTGGTTTTGCTGAACCCTTGGGTGTTATAATTGTGGGTATGTCAAATTCTTTCTGGTGCGAATGCCAGGCCGTTTTCTGTTCCTTTTATCTCTTTGCTACATGTTAGAGCCTAGAGGACACTGGCCCTGAATCAAACCAAGACTGGTCTTGGAAGGGATTGTACTGGACCACTCAGGATTCCTTTCAGGGGCATGGAAACTTGATTCGACATTGAAAAAAGCACATGTTTTACTTAAAGTTTCCATTGAAAACACTGATTTTCTGGATATTTCATTTCCCCCTTCTTTTCTCTGTGTTAATCATAATCATTTGGACAACAGCCTATCTATTCCCAAGCAGCTTGAGTCCTGAAATTCTTGAAGGCCTTCTCGGATCAGGTTTGCAATATTCGATTCTTAGGGATTTGTATTTACTGATAGATAAAGACTTCAGTTACTGAACACTGGCGTTCCTCCATATTTTATAACAAATGCAGTTGGAGGAGTGATGGCTTTTCTAACTCTGCATGAGATGCTTCCCTTGGCGTTTGACTATGCAGGACAGAAGCAAGCTATCAAGGCCGTCTTCTTGGGAATGGCTTTCATGTCTGCAAGGTAATAAAACTAATTTCTGTCTAAATTTCAGAAAGAGGGTTTTCTTCCTTTAATAGAGATTGCATTATAGGATAGATGCCTTGGCCAAAATATGCAGCCTCCTCGACTTTGGTATTATTTCACTATGAGGTCAGAGTGAGCTGTATTATTTGGCCTCGAATCCATTCCTCTCTCCTCATGGTTTAATTTTCCCTTTTCCTTGCCGGTTTTGCAGCTTATACTTCCTTGAAATCAGCTTGCCAAAGGATCTGAGCTTGTAGAGTTGGATCAGTTTGTAACGGGACTCCACTTTGTACATGCCTAACCTTTTCTATATCATGTATTCTCATCCGGTGCCTGCTTTTTGTTCACTGGCATTGAGAAAACTTGTACTGATAGTTAGCCTCCTTTAAAATGCTTAAATGATCTCACGTCAATACTATATTTCAAGACCAGCAAAAAAAACTTATTTACTATTTGGTACTTTGGCTTTCCTTCTTATTCCAATTTGAAATTGGAAAAAGTAAATGAACAAATAAAGGATATGGAGATCAGTTTATTCTGATCATGTGCAATACCTCAGGTTCTTCTCAAGAAAAAAGCTCGTGTCTTCAAGATTTTGCTCGACTCGATCTTAGACTATCGTTGCAACACTATAGTAGATTTTTCTTTCCATTCTGGGTCGAAAGATGTTTTTTAAAATGAAAAGGGAAAAGTAGATGAATACCCTTTTTCTCAAGCATATTTACATAGATGCTTTTTTTTAAAAAATAATAATAATAATAATGATAAAAAAACAAATAGATTCATACCAGTTTTTGGGAGAATGTATACCACTTTACATCCAAAAACCGTTTTTCATTTTATAATTATACCACAGGTGTATATTAATATTATAAATATATACATATATTTTACACATAAAATGTAGTATACCTAATAAAAACGGGTATGAAACAATTAAAATAAAAAAGCGAGTACTGTAAAATATACAAGGCAAAAAAGTGGATTCAGAACCTGAAACTTTACTAAACGAAAACAGCCAGGAGTTATGGATTGGGTTTCATTGTCTTTGGATATGGGCCTACTGAAATGGCTGTAGGCTAACTTCTCCCAAACAATCGATTTCTCTCACATTAAGCATTTTCCCTTTCATAGACCAGTATCACCTGGTTCATTAACCTGATCTTTTAATTTACTTTCTCGGAAAATGAAAATTTAACTCCTACGTACTTGGTCTAGTAAGCGCAAAAGCAGACAATTAATGTAACGGGGAGACTGGAGAGACACGGAAAAAGGGAAAGAGATGAAAAAGGAAAAGGCAGTGGAGAGTGGAAAATGACTATTAATGCCTCCAACAAACAAGGCATGGCCCGGTAACGCAACCTTTTAGCCCAAAGTTTCGGATAAGGATTATAAGAACTTTCTTAGACGCATTCAAATATTTAGAGCCTTTTTTTCAACGGTCAATTGAAATTGGTCCTGATTTCCATGGAGTAAATCATTATGTTTGGTTCCCGGGAATTGCATATTTCCAATCAACTTATTTGAAAAAGTAACCTCTTTGAAGATATTGAGGAATGGTTTTACTCTCTACCTCTTACTTTCTAGATAACGTCTTATGGAAAAAGTTAGCTTTTGTTTATTTATTTATTTTTTTTCAATTCAACGGTGAAACAAAAATATGGCCTAGTTAAAATAGAATTTTGCAACCGGAGAGATTCATTTAACATACAAGAGTTATAATTTTTCGAGTATCAAAGTTGTCTTTTACTAAGAGATAAATACAATATATAGTTGAGACATCTGCATTATCCATAGAGCTATACATAAGTATATGTGCATATTTTTGGCTATTTTTTGAAATTAATGGAGAGAAACTTTAACCCTAACAAATCGGCTTTTGAGTTCTTACTTCTCCGTTTTGCTAGTCTGGTCAACATAAGGAACGAAGTGAAAAATAGTTGGGCAATAGGAATTAATGCTTCGGAATCCGAAGGTACTTTCCTCCTGACTCATCACGTCAACCATAACCGCTATAATCGCATATCAAATCACAATCGCCATAACTCTTTGGCCTTTGCATACATAATCCAGGAGATTAAAATAAGAAAACTGAGCGTGACATACATATCTCTAAACTAAAGCCAATCTAGTAGGCTTTATTTATTTATTTATTTTTTCAATTCAACGGTGAAACAAAAATATGGCCTAGTTAAAATAGAATTTTGCAACCGGAGAGATTCATTTAACATACAAGAGTTATAATTTTTCGAGTATCAAAGTTGTCTTTTACTAAGAGATAAATACAATATATAGTTGAGACATCTGCATTATCCATAGAGCTATACATAAGTATATGTGCATATTTTTGGCTATTTTTTGAAATTAATGGAGAGAAACTTTAACCCTAACAAATCGGCTTTTGAGTTCTTACTTCTCCGTTTTGCTAGTCTGGTCAACATAAGGAACGAAGTGAAAAATAGTTGGGCAATAGGAATTAATGCTTCGGAATCCGAAGGTACTTTCCTCCTGACTCATCACGTCAACCATAACCGCTATAATCGCATATCAAATCACAATCGCCATAACTCTTTGGCCTTTGCATACATAATCCAGGAGATTAAAATAAGAAAACTGAGCGTGACAGACATATCTCTAAACTAAAGCCAATCTAGTAGGCTTTATTTATTTATTTATTTTTTGTCTTCACTCTGGGTCGTACATGTAGGTTTATATGAGTCTACATGGGAAACAAAAAATAAACGAGCGTTGCATGTAATATTGTTGTAACTATAGAAGGATTAGTCATGTCTTAGGTTCAGAAAAAGAGAAGAAAAGAAAAAAGACTGACAAAAAAAATGGTGAAAAATTAGTCTATGATGTTACACTGGATAAGAATAAAAGAATGGCATAACCAATTATAATTAATTGCCGTATTGATGACTTACTGTGACTGTTCCGTTAAATCTAAAGGGTACATTGAAAGCCCTGAATAACTGTCAAACACTGAGATACTTGGCTGGCTTGTAGTAAGGTCATCATCATCATCATATATATATATATTTATATTATATACATAAAGTGAAAAAGAACTGAAGAAGGTAGTGGTAGTGAATTGTGAGGAGGGGGACCTAAAAATTGTGAAGCTGAATGGGGCAGAGGCCAGAGGCTGACGGCTGAACCCACCAAAGAGTACAATACTCTGAAATGTATAGTAGTTTGAAATGACATATGAGGAGATAACTTTTGACTGCTCTCGCTTTCTCTCTCTCTCTCTCTCTCTCTCTCTATCTCTTTCTCAGCGCTTACAAAGCTGCCAACAAGATCCATTATATCACTTCCCTTCCAACCTTTGTCATTGTACTAGTGTAATCACAATATATGTACATCTATATACATATTGTATATCTCTCTCTCTCTCTCTCTCGCTAATTATTTGATTTGAATTTTATAATGAATCTTAATAAACATAGTATATGGTCTGTCCACCAATGTTGAACCTCTGCCCAACACTACTTATAACCAAGAGTGCTAATAAAAAAGCTGATGTATTTATTGATATTTGAGAGTTAGAGAGAGAGAGAGTATCTCTCATTTCGGTTCACTTCTCTTTTCAATACCATTCTTTATCTTTCTGTATTTTGAAATTACAAAGTAACAGAAATGGTATAAAAGTAGACCCTCTTTCAAAGGAATAGTTACATATTTGATCAATGAGGCAAAGAGAACAAACAATTACTATTTTCAAATTAAAAAAAAAAAACAACATAGGGAACAAGCATAAATGCGGAGTACAGTACTGGCAATGAAATATTAATAAACTGTCTCCCCAAAACAATGACACATAAAATCATACCCTTGATGATCTTAATTTCTAATGTAAGCTGCATAATCTTGTCATGATTAATTCCTTTATTAGTATATAATGCAACTCACCGTTATCTCACATAAAAAAAGAACGAAAAATAACAATTTATAAGTTTATATGTACCCGATCGAGCGCTGACTTTTTTCGTTCATAATGACCATAAAACTAATAAATAGCAAAGATATGCAAGATTTTTATATAAGAGCACCAATGGTCTAATACTAACGATCAAAAGTACTAATTTGCATCACTGAGTAATGTTGCGTAAACAAAAAACAAAAAGGAAAAAAAAAAGTGAGAAGAGAAGAAGAAGATTAAGAAGTAAAAGAAGAAAAATATTAAACTAGCTGAGTGCTTCTAATTCTAATCAATTGAAATTGTTTTTTTTTTTTTTTTAATATGGAACTCCTAATTGTGGAGCCATATATAATAAGTAACCGGGGTATAGATGATATATATATATATATATATATCATGACCATAATCAGCTAGCTAGCTGAAATCGTTATTATTTTCTTGCTCAGTGCTAACTTCTGAGGCTCCTTCACCTTCATCGTCTTCTTGGTCAAAACAGTCAACACCATAAGGTGCATGGCCATTGCCAAAGGCCTTGATATGATCCTTAAGAGACCTCTTGTGCTTGAAATCTGAGCCACAAGTACAATACCAAAGCTTGCCACAGTTCTTCTCGTGGGTTCTCCAGTCACCTCTTACGGCAAAGGCTTTCCCACATTTACGACACATGAAGGGCTTAATGCCATGCTTTCGCTTGTAATGAGTTTGGAGGGTTCGAAAGTCTTTGAGGGGTCTTGACCTCGGATGCTCTATGTTGTTCCTACAACCTGGTGCGCAGCAAAAGCAAGGCAGCCTTAGCATTGCTGTTGGTTGTGTCCCTCTTAGTGATTCTGGCCCCTTTCTGTATTGTGATCCATGCCCCCACATATGCATCTGTACATATATATATATATATAAACATATATGAACACAAAATCAATGAGACTATGTACGATATCGTATGAAGAGACTAGGGAAGCATATCCAAAACTCTAATTTTTAGTTCACTTGTAGTTGTCAGTTGCCATTCATCAAGAGGGTGAAAGGTAATTGAAAAGAATTTTTACTTCAGAAGGAAATTAACTATATAAAATTGAGGGGAAAAAAAGAAATAAAGAAAAGAAATGAAGAAAGTTATCCTAACCCAAGTTAACCTAGATCATATAATATACATACATATGTATTCATTAGGAGGTAAAGTGGTATAAATGTACTTGAGAATGTCCCTGAAAGAAGGAAAGAAGATGAGAAAGTAAGAAAGGTCCATATCTCTCTCATCGTGGGAAAAAAAAAAGGGTCTATCTCTAAAAAGCTTATAACTAAAGAAAGTATAAGCTAGTGAATAATCAGACATTATGTACCGCTACTAATACTTAATCTGCATTTCTTAATTTGAAGAGCCGTTTATTTGTGTTTTATTATATGAAAAGAATTAATTTGTGTGTTAGAACTAGTTGGCGTACATACATATGCATTCATCAGGAGGTAAAGGGTTATTTTGACTTGAGAATATTTCTGAAAGAAGGAAACAAAGTGAGAAAGTAAGAAAGGTCCATCTCGGAAGCTTTATGACTAATTAAAGAAAGTATAAGCTAGTCCATTCTCGGACAATATTTAATCTGCGCGCATTTCTTAGTTAATTTGAAGAACCTTTTATTTGTGTTTCATGAAAAGCATTTGTCGTTTAGACTTAGAATTAGTTGGTGTATCTGCATGTATGGTTACGCAAAGTTTGTTCCCGAGTTGGAAGTTCTTTTTTTCTTTTTCTTTTTGAGGAAAATTCCAAAGGAAAAATAGATAACATCTCTTGACCTCTTCTTTTACAATTGGTGTGTGTGTATATATATATATATATATTATATATATGAATATCCATATGTATATATATGTTTCCTTAAATGAACGCGTATAATGGTCTAAAAATAGGAGACAATCTGGTTCTAAAAAATATAAGATAAAGAGGGTTATTAATTAAACCAGGCAATATTTATTCATAGAAAAAAAGTATAATGTGATATTTCGGTTATAAGATCAGTTGATTTTGTTCTTTAGGCCGGTTGAATATTTTAAAAAAATAAATCTTTTCTTTTTCCCCCTCCCCCAGGCTCTGAAAATATGAAGAACTCATTTGAAGAAAACTGAGATATCTTCGGTTTTACGCACCTGCAAATTAATGTGTAATATTACACAAACTTCAAGGTGCAAAAGCATAATGGCTCTTGTGTAGTTCAATCACATAAAGAGGGGGTTCTGATTTTCTGATCTTATTCTCTTGAGTTGGACCAGGTATAGAGAGATTGTTGAGTCTTAGTTTTTAAATCCCAAAGCCCACAAATCATGCAAAAAAGATTAA
Source organism: Trema orientale (assembly GCA_002914845.1). Classification (NCBI taxonomy): domain Eukaryota; kingdom Viridiplantae; phylum Streptophyta; class Magnoliopsida; order Rosales; family Cannabaceae; genus Trema; species Trema orientale. The sequence continues at coordinate 713,738 of JXTC01000097.1, read as the reverse complement.
AAATAAAGGGTGGGACGGAAGAAAAATCTTTGCAGAGAAAAGATAAAAAATAATCTAAAGTGTCAAGCCAAAATATAATCTCTTTCTTTTTTTTTTTTAAAAAAAAAAAAAAAGAAGAAGAAAGAAAGTATATGATTAAAGTATCACAAGAAAGAAAAAGGAAAAACGCCAAGGACCCATGTACACACTTTCACCTCTTTAGTCCAGCGTATAATAAAAGTTAAAGATTTTGATCAAGCTATTAAAAAGAAGAAGCAAAAATAGGAACAAGTTTTCTCTTTTTCAGCGAAATCAAAAGGAAAATTAGAAAGTGATGATGATGAGAAACGAGGGAAAAAGATAAAGGAAATGGGAATCCTCTTTTCTTTTCTCTGTCTCTTTTCCCCTCTATCTAGCTATGATCAGAATTCTCATATATTTATATATGTTTTATATATATATAGTATAATAAAGCTATATATATTAATTTAGCATATAGATATAGGTAGGTAGAATAATACTAATATATACCTACCTGCATGTTGTTATATCTGTTGAAGGTCTTGAAGCAAAGAGGGCATGAGAACTGTGTTGGACCAATCAAGATCTGAGCAGGAGTAGGGATCCAATACTGGCCTTTGTTGAGTATTGATGATCTATCTGAATGAAACCCAGATGACACAACCGGTGATACATGATCTTCTTCTTCTTCTTGTCTATCTTTGTCATAGATCTCTGTGGAAGACAGCCTTGAGATCAAATCAGCTGAAGAAGTAGTACTTGGGCTTGGAAGCCCTAAATGCAAAGCCACAGTTACAGTTTCATCATGATCATGAGAGGTAGCACTTGATAAGAATAAGCTGCTTTCCTCTGATTTCTCTTTGTTCTTCATGTGTTCATCATCATGATGATGACTCAAGATCAAGCTGGATTCTAGGTGGTTATGATCTTGATCATCATGATATGATCTTGTGGGGCTTAGGCTTAGGAGAGGAAGAGCCTCTTTTAGAGGAGGTGAAGGAGGTGATGATGGCAAAGAGGTGTTTTCTATATTAATATTCTTATTAAAGCAGATGTTAGTGGTGTTGTAATCATAGTAAGGAGAAGGAAAGTATGGATTGTTGGAGGAATTAGAAGAGAAGTGGTGATGGTGAACTGGGTTGAGATTCAACGAACCATTCAAGTAATTGGAGTAGGGATCGGTGCTCATGATGAAAGATGGGGGGAAGGAAATGGTTTGGGGTAGATGGGCTTTTAGGTTATATTATTATAGGGGGGAGAGAGAGAGAGAGAGACCAAAAAGATAATGGGGGTGGGGATTGAACAAAATCACCAAATTGAAAGAAGTGTAAGGATGAAGGGAAAGAGAAGTTATAGTACTGTTACAAAATCAAGGTCGATAAAGTAAGTTATAAAAACCCTATTGAGTGAAAAGGAGAGACAAGAAATCACTTGTGGTATGTGACTAAACAGTGGAGAAAATATGCTCAAGTTGAGAAAAAGAGAGAGGGACGTGGAACCATGTGGTTGGCAGGAGAATGAGATTGTAATTATCTTTGGAATTAGAGATATTGAACCATGTGTTAGCTAGCTAGAAGCCTTAAATTGTACATTTTGTATAACTAATAATGAACTAATTAAAAGACAATGTTCATCTCATAACCTAATAATCCATTCACAGTACTTCCCTCAAAAAAAAAAAAAAAAAATCCATTCACAGTACTTAAAGATTATCAACAAGTATACTAGAACAATCAATATAAACTAAAGGATATCATGAAGCCTAGCTAAAGAGTTAAACAAAAAGTGAGTAATTATTAAGTATATTGTAGGTTTTCTCCATAACCACAGTTCCATTACCATTCCAACCCACACAATGGGAGAGAGAGAGAGAGAAAGAGAGATTGTACTTTATCCAAATTAATACATAAACCGACGCATGAAGTGATCTGGCGTTGAAGTTTCTCAATTCTGATCTATATGTCTATCTATGTATAGTCTATCTCTGTGTTTGTTTTCTATGTTTTTTTTTTTTTTCTCTCTCTTTCCGAATTGGCATTGGGAAATAAATAGTTTGAATATTATTAAATGCAGAAAAGCCCAGCATTTGCTTTGGTGGGCGCGCCACGGTCGGCTTGGTTCACTACTACCGCAGGAACTGTCCCTTCCCTACTCACTGTTTTGTGCTCTTTACATGCACAACAAGTAACAACATCACTGTTCTTATTTCTTCTCCCAAAAAATTTAAAATTAGTAATTTTTTTTTTTTTTTCAAATTTCCTTCTCTCTCTATTGAATGAATGGCTTGGCTATATATATAGCCCAGCACTGCTCTAACTGTGCCCCAATTGGCATTATTATTTCATTTGATCTATTGCGTTTGATGAGTAGTGGTGTAGTACTCTCTTCATGAGTTTGACTGGCTGAGGTCCAATATTGGATAGGCTGATCACACTTTCATGTGAAACAGTCATATTTTACTTACATTCGATCAGTTTATAATTACAAAATTAAGTTAGTTATTATCTAGCTAGAGAGAAAACTATGTTTGTTAATTTGATTGATTAAGGTAATTAATGATTACTTCATTCGATCGACTAAGTAATAAGAAAAGGGGAGTACTCTATCTTTCTTTTTCTTTTTTTTTCCAAACGGAATTCGAACTTTAAGCCTCAGCAGTATATATTACGGGTATGGTGTGGTGACCAATTACCTAGGCACAGCCTATGGAACAGTACACATGAGAATCAAAGGCTATAAAAGATATATACCAATATATGTATTACTCATAAAGATTTGAACCATGGGATAGTATCAAAAACAAAAAAAAAAAACCCACTACTTTTGGCTTTTATGCAAAAAAATACATACTTTTTTTATTAATTATATCAAGTAAAATTTTCAATTTGTGTTATTCTATCTAATGTCACCAAATTCACATATATAGTTAAAATTAGAGTTAAATTTTATGAATATGAATATTTTTAACTTTTGAAATATGATAACAGAATTCAGAAAAATAATTTATTAGTGTTTGAAAGCTCTTATATTTGGATTCCTGAGAGATTATAGATCATTCACTAGTCTAAATGATCGATCGACAATTTTAATGATGAAATTTGATAGAAAAATACAAATAGAAAATTTTATTTAATATTAATGAAAATGTACGAATTTTTTTACTAAAAGACTAAATGTCATTATTTTTTTTTTTGATATTAGCCCTTTAAACTATTAATGTATGCCCTTATATGGTATGATCACTATTTCTTTTAATTCTTTTTCTTTTCCCTTGGGAGAGAGTTTGAGCTATAGTTTGGGAGAGGATGAAGACATGTAAGTGGGGTGAATAGTACAGGGACAAAGTACAATTGTGGGGGACATAGTATTACTGAGAAACAATTTGCTGCAGCAAAAGTGGGTAAGACTCTACCCACATCAGTACTGTCCTTTGGCACCTTATGCTAGCTTGAAGGCATAGCTAGATCTAACACCTTATTGTTCAAAAGCATGATGAGATCTATTGGATGTATATAGTTTGGATGAAATTCATTATAAGTTCCAAAAATACAGTAGGACCCCCAACAATAACATACATAAGGCCACACTAGAGGTAGCTAGAGATGAGGCTATACCAATTTGAACTTGTGTTAGGGCTAAATAATGCATGCGAGTGGGGACAATTTAGGAGTGTTGGAGTTCCTTCAGGAGAAACGTAACCGGCCGGAAGAACAATATGTACCATAACCGCGAGATAGGGTCGATGATGCATGATGTGGATATATTCATGAGCAGTGAAATTTGAAATCGATCGATCATCTGTTCTTGTACTTAGGATGGACATCTTTTTTATGTGTTTAATTATTATATGTGTATGTACCAAAAAGAAAAGAATCATATAAATAGTGTTGCAATGTTATAAGCCTATATTTTCTGTAGACAAATTTTAGAAAGCTGTGAGGCGGTAAGTCCAAATTGGAAAATATCTACACAAAATGCAATGAGTCCTGACGCATCTAACTGCATTATATGCTTAAACATTTATATTCTTTACACATAATTAAAGACATTGTTAAAATTTTTAAACAAAATGATACTCTTCAATAAATTGTAAAGACATAATTATTTCGAATCACATATTAGTAATAACCTATGTGTAACATTATGAGTCGGTAAATTAATTGGACCATCTTTATTACATGGTTCCTAAAAAATATCGTTGCTCTTTATTTAATAGGTACAGAGAGAGGTATGCAATTGACAAAAATATGACATGTCATGACCTAAAACCCGGGCTAGTGGTAGAAGGAGAATTTCACTAAGATGGGAAATTTCTTGATTTATTTGAAAAATGTCTTAAAAGTTTCAATTTTATAAAACAGTCCAGTTAAATAAAATATTTAGAATTTTATCCCGTGAACCTCTCCCACTGTTCATATACACCATTAAATATAGATCGAATAGTAATTGAAAAACATAGTTCAAAATAGAGTTTAAGCATCATCATCTTCTACAACAAATATCAAAGACTAGAATGGCATACATAAGTTCACAGACATAATAAAAAGTAGTAATCTTAGTTCAATGTTAGTACAAAGTCCAAATAATCTAAACAACACAACAAAAAGCTTCAAGTATTACCAAGATAATGAACTACAGTTAGAGATAGCCTCTTAATCCTCTTGATCATTAAGGTCGCACTGAACACTACCTGAGGAAGAAAGGTAGGGGGTGAGTATGAAATGCCCAGTTTGTAAACAGTTACCTCGATGAAAAATATTTTACTGATGAAAAGTTCCTGCATGGTTAGTTTAAATCCAAAACATACATATATATATAATCCAAATCGGCAACCCATATATATATATATAAAGTAGTATAATCAAAACTATTCAATTCATACGCACATGACACAAATCAACCCGTACCCATGAGTTCACATCCTCTCATCTATGGAAACCCAATAGGTGTTAGCATCCTCTATTTTACACGATAGATTTTATACTTCAGTTCTATACTATACGTGTCATAGAATCATACATGAACACCATGTTAGCATCATAGATTTACAGTGTAGTGCTGCATGCCCCACCGTTAGTGTAGAGTCCATAAATCCGCGCGAGGTTAGTTTCTTCTGATTACCTCCCTATTTGCCATCATATATTGCAGAAAATAAGTTTTATTCAAAAACGATGTAAAACGGAGGTAACCGAATCCCTACCTCACTAGAATAGCGATATCACGCTATTGAATCCTTAAGGTGTCGTTGGACGATCGCTCGGAGGGTCAGGAACTAATTCTAAGCCCTCGATCGTTCTCTTCTGAAAAAATCAACTTCTCAACAGAGCTTCAAATCCACAAACGGACTTCTTTACTAAATTCCTAGTACCCAAAATAGCTAGGTTAGATATATAACTCGTCCAATTCAGGTCTGGACTAGTGATATGCAAAACAAGATAAATCTTAGCCGTCTGATTTCGTTTTTCATACCGATCACCAAACATAGTCAATATATATATATATCAATCTTCTCCATTTTCCGAGTACATTCCCAAAATAACATCAAAAATACAATCCAACGGCCGGATCAAAAAGTCAGACTCAAGCACAAATAACTCAAAAATGACAACTTTCAAACCGGGCAAAATAAAGTCACGATATTATACTTGGAGCTTTCTCTCGATGAGACGAATTCAATGAGCCCAAGGATGCTACCTGAAATGGTCTGAAATGAAGCCGGAAAATTAAATTCCTCTGCAGCCAATAATGGCATTTTCCAGTGAGGTAGGCTTGGCGGCACAGCGAAGGCTTGCAGGTGATCTAGCTGGCCGGACGGTGGCTAGTGACGGCTTCGGCTCCCTTTGGTCCTTCTTCGGCCGAGAGAGAGAGACGTCGGGAGGGAGACAGAAGAGAAAGAGAGAGAAAGAGGAAGAGAAAAATAGGGTCACGTGGCCTTTTAATGGGGACTATGTAATTTTTAAAATTTGCACAATAGTCTCTCATTTTTCAAAATCCTCTCACTTTAGTCCCTCAAAATATTGTAATTTAGCCTCCACTTTTTAAAAGTTTGCAACTTAGTCCCTCTATTAATTAATCTGAAAATTAACAAAATGACTTTTGTCCTTTGAAAATCTAGGATTTTACATTCTCCCCTCCTTATAGGAATTTCGTCTCGAAATTCAATTACAAGTCAAGGTTTACATCACAATACAACTTCTAACTGAAAGTTAAACAAATACGGGTACTTCTTGTACATCTCCGTTTCGAGTTCCCAAGTAGCCTCGTCTTCCTTGTGATGGTAACATCTTCTATCCATTCTACTATCTCCCACTAGCGAATGGCATTCCCCATCAGACGGGTAACGGCAAAGACTGTCCAAAACTCCATAGGAATACAAGAGTCCGAAAATACCTCTCCATCTCACACAACCAAGTAATCGCCGTGAGAGCTTCTGGTCTTCTGTCAAACTGCCCTGGCTGGATACGCATGAACCACTGGATATAATCAAACTGATCTAACTTACCCTCACTCGAAGCTGGAGGCTGATAATCTGGATTACTCATCTAGGCGAATGCCTACTGCATTTCCTCGATCAGATGAGTGAAATCCGGACGATGAGGAAGTTTGGCAGCCGGTTGGTGCCTCAGAACTCTTCTTAGGGGTATTCTTAAAAGTCTGAAATAATATGCTAAGCTGTTAGTGAGATAATAATGCATACTTATTATAAAAATAACTTCAATCTAGTATAATAGTGATACGTCCGAGCTATTAAACTCAAGCTTTGATACTAAAATTTCTGTCACAACCTAAAATCTGGGCCAATGGCAGAAGGAGAATTTCATTAAGATGAGAAATTCCTTGATTTATTTGAAAATTTTCTTAAAAGTTTCAATTTTATAAAATAGTCTTAAATAAAATACTTGGAATTTCATCCCGTGAACCTCTCCCACAGTTCGTATACACCATTAAACATAAATCGAATAGTAATTGAAAAATATAGTTCAAAATAGAGTTCAAACATCATTATCATCCGCAACAAATATCAAAGACCAGAACGGTATACATAAGTTCACAGATATAATAGAAAGTAGTAATCTTGGTTCAATACTAGTACAAATATCACAACAATAAGCTTCAAGTATTACTAAGACAACGAACTACAGTCAAAGATAGTCTCTTAATCCTCTTGATCACCAAAGTCGTACTGAATACCACCTAAGGAAGAAAGGTAGGGGGTGAGTATGAAATACCCAGTAGGAAAGTAGTTACCTCAATGGAAAATATTTTAGTGATAGAAAGTTCCTGCATGATTAGTTTAAATCCAAAATATACATATATATAATCCAAACCGGCAATCCATATATATATATATAAAGTAGTATAATCAAAACCATTCAATTCATATGCACATAACAAAAATCAACTCGTACGCATGAGCTCACATCCTCTCATCTGTGGAAACCTAAGATGATGGCATTAAGTGCACTTAACAGCCTGCTTGACACCTAAGCCCATACCCAGAGGGGATACCCATGTATTGCCTACCAAACCTAGAGGGGCAACCGAATTGCCTACGCCTGCTAAATGAAGAGGTAATTAGAAGAAACAAACCTCGTGCAAGTTTATGGAGTCTAAACCGACAGTGGGGTATGTAGCGCTACTCTGTAAACCCACGATGCTAACACGGTGCTCATGTATGATTCTATAACACGTGTAATATAGAACTGAAGTATGAAAATTATCGTGCTCTGATTTTTCAATAAAATAAGTGATACTAGATTTTATAGAAAAATGAGCAGCATAACGGCCATATTTTTTATTTACCCAAAAATAACCTGTATTCAGAAAATTCCTAGAGCAATGCAATATATATCATATAATCAAATTCCATCACAGATATTCAAATAGTTTCAAAAATTATATTTGTCATCATATATTACAAAAAATAAGTTTTATTCAAAAACAATGTAAAACGGAGGTAACTGAATCCCTACCTCACTAGAATAGTGATACCACGCTATTGAATCCTCAAGATATTGTTGGACGATCGCTCGGAGGGTTGGGAACCAATTCCAAGCCCTCGATCGTTCTCTTGTGAAAAACTAACTTCTTAATAGAGTTTCAAATCTACAAATGGACTTCTTCATTAAATTCTTAGCACCCAAAATAGCTAGCTTAGACATATAACTTGTCTAATTCAGGTCCAGATCGAAACCGGACTGGTGGCAAGTAAAACGAGGCAAATCTTAGCTGTCCGATTTCGTTTTTCGTACCGGTCACCAAACATAGTCAATATATATATCAATCTTCTCTATTACATTCTAAAAATGACATCAAAAATAAAATCCAATGACCGGATCAAAAAGTCAAACTCAAGCTCAAATAACTCGAAAATGGCAACTTTTAAACCGGGCAAAATGGAGTAACGATATATATACCTGGAGCTTCCTCTCGACGAGACGAATCCAACGAGAACATAACCTGAAACAGCCCAAAACGACACCGAAAATTCAAATCCCTCTGCGGCCAACAATGGCATTTTCCGGCGAGGGAGGCTCAGCGGCGGCATGGGATGAGCGGCGCAGCTCCCTGGCAACATGGCAAAGGCTCACCGGCGGTCTAGCTAGCCAGACGGTGGCTGGTGGCGACTTCGGCTCCCTTTGGTCCTCCTTCGGCCGAGAGCAGCAAGAGAGCAGAGAGATAGAGACGTCGGGATGGAGAGAGAAGAGAGAGAGGGAGAGGAAAATAGGGTCACGTGGCCTTTTAATGGGGACTGCGTGATTTTTAAAAATTGCACAATAGTCCTCTATTTTTCAAAATCCTCTCACTTTAGTCCCTCAAAATATTGTAATTTAGTCCCTTTTTTTAAAATTTTTGCAACTTAGTTAATTAATCTGAAAATTAACAAAATAACCTCTTTGCCCTTGGATTTTACATGACATGGACAATTTTTTTTTTTTTCGGGTCACGGGATCAGTGCAAGAACAGAGAAAAGGAGAGTAATTTGAGTTTGACAAGCTCTAGAGAGTCATGATCCGATCTAGGGATATAAACGGGGCGGGGCGGGGCCGGGGAATGGCCCCCCCGCCCCCGTCCCCGTCTCAAGATTTCCTCCCCGTCCCCGGCCCCAGAGAATCCCCGGCGGGGACGAGGCGGGGAATCCCCAGCAGGGTCAGTGTGGGGCGGGGAATCCCCGCCAGATTTGTAGGAAAAAAATTTAGTCATATATATAAACACTACTCTAATCTTGTTAGAATAAAAAATATACAAAATACTGAAAACAAAAAAAGCACAAGTCCAAAAACTAGAAAAATATTATTAGGGTTCAAAATGTAAGCATCTATTTTTCTTTTTATGTTTGCATTTATATATAATTTTTTTTAAAATAATGTAAAAAATATATCGGGGCGGGTTCGGGGTGGGGAATACCTCCCCCGGCCCCGCTCCGACTCCGACTCGGATATGTATTTACATACCCGACCCCGTCCCCGTCCCCGAATAGTTCCTCCCGAACCCGTCCTATTAGGGGCGGGGCCCCGCGGGGATCCGAACCCGCGGGGCAAATTGACATCCCTAATCCGATCAACGCTGAAATTCAGAAATCAATGTAAATTAATCTATAGAAATCATTATTTACAATTTCTTTGAATGAATAATGTTTACAATTTGTTGCTGTATATTTACTTGTTTATTCGAATGCATTGAAGAATACTAATCATATTTTGCATGACGGGATATATTCTAGCCTCTGGTTTAGTTATGTAAAAATATTCATCAATATCACCGTGCATGTATGTTTCCGCATATTTCTTGCAAATCCAAGAGTTCAGGACATTTATGTAGAAAGTTTTACCAGCAATATTTTTACAAGCACTGCCCTTCTCGTGAATGTGGACAATTTTTTTTTTTAACCATAATCACCAAAAACGAATACTGACATTATAATAATCCTAGTGAATGTTCACAAAACTATTAATTGTACTACTTATAAGCAGCCAAGCTTCGAATTGTCAAATATTTACAACATGGTATAGTGTTTTGCAAGGAAGAAACAAAACCACGCACAAGTTGATTGACAATATTCCTCATCGTATAGAGTTCGTTCCCTCAAAATGTTGTAATATTTTTTCTTTTAAAAAAAGAATTAATTAATGATCTAAGCACGTGTATATATAGTAGTGAGTACGTAGTACTACAAGATACTTTATTTCCAGTTTGTCTATCATGTATGGAAACAACAAAATGAAGAACTCCACCAAATATTGGTGGCCCATTTTGGCTTCCTTCTAAGAAAAGAAGAAAAATACACAAGCACGACGCTGAACTGACTGCACCTATAGAGCAATATTCCCTTTGCTTAATGCTTGCAGCAAACAGTAAAATGGTTGGATGTATACATACATAAATTATACGTATAAATATAATATGAGTACTGATCGATAGATTTTGAATTTAGAATTTTAATATAAGAAATTTATCTAGTTACTAACTAGATTACGTTTGTGATTACGCTTGTTATTTTAAAAGAAAGGACAATAACAAAATTGTAACTAAAAGTACACAACTCCGATGTTACAAGTGGATACTTCTAATTACAATTTTGTTATATATAATGATGTACGTTAGTTATAATCGAAAATTCTTTAAGTCAAGTATATATATATATATATATGACTAAAATTCATAGCTATGCATAGAGTTTTTGGTAACAGTACCATAACACTTTTTGTAACCAGTTCTTCTACTCATAAAAGTACTTTCCAATCTTAAGCGTAATTGTGGTGATTTTATGACAATTGCAAGGTTAAACATTGAGTTCTCATTAGGGAATATTTGTTAATTCGTAACAATCAGAATAGTAAAGGGAAAAAAGTTCGGGAAAAAAAATGACAAGGAATCAAAAGTTCTAAGTTTTTTTTCACCCCTTCTAATTTTACTGTTAAATATGTGAGGAATTCACCATAATTTGTATCATATATATATATAATATGGCTGAATAAGAAAGGAAGATATTACTCTTCTTTAATTTCATTCTTTTTATTTGCTCATTACGTGTTAATTATATGGCTTATACTTACATAAAGTGGCTTCCTAGCATCTTGAATTTAACGGAAGATTATTCAATTATCAAAAGGGGAAAAAAGGGAAAAAAACACAAACAAACTGAAGGTTCTCTGTATTAATATCGCAGCATTAATAAAAGTAGTTGAAAAGTATCCTGATCAATTAGAGTAATTTGTAATTAATTGTTTTGTTTGATTGAATTGATAGTTTCACATTAATAGCTATGGATTCATTAACTCGGAAGATCCCATAAAACTGTGCGTATTGCTAGCTAGTGGTTGGAGTACATGGGTCGCGAACACTAGATGCATCAATTTTTGTAGAGTCATCTTACCAATATCAAAGATCATTCACTTAAAACTATGCAAAACTAATGGACCTAACATCCTCTTGCTTGTTCCGATGCATTAGTGACAAGTACCAAGATGATGTACATATATACATGCATATACAAAAATTACATGTACATATTTATATATACAGATGAATTCCCATAATAAATATGCACCTTCGCATTGTACCTCAGTGATGAATCGACCCCTTCGTAGTTAAGAACACTTTGTCCTTTTGAGATTCGTGAATAGTAAAGAACAGTATTGAATTTAAAGTGTGCATATGCGGGTTGCACTTATTGACCCTCTGAGTGGGCCGGTATTGAAAGGGAAAAAATAAAATACTCGAGAGATAAAAAATAAAATTAAAAATTAAAAAAAAAAGCGCTATCTATAAACTTATACAAGGAGGGCCCCCGCCCCTCCTCTAATTACTAAATTAATTGTGTCAAAAAAAAAAAACTGAAAGTGATTCATGTATTCATCAAATCAAGTTTATGATACTCCAAGCTTGTAATTTAAGGCATCATCACATCAATAAGTTAACGATAATCCATCTGATGAAAAATTACAAGCCCATAATTTACAATAGAGATATCCCTTCCTAATTTGAAATTCAACGTACATCAAGGCATGATCAACGGCCACCATTAAATTTTTTTTTTTAATGAAAGCTATAATTTTTATATTCATCGAATCAAGTTTATCATGATATTCCAAGCTTCGATGTTACCGAGGAGACAGCAGAAATGCGCGTTGGATGAGATGTTTCAATCTCTTGTCCATGTCTTTCCAAACATCTCTCTCTATTTCCAAAAGCACACGAGTCTCACTACATGTTCTTGTTCTCTTGCTTTTTGGCACTTCCCATTGATAGAGTTTCGTTGGGATTGGAGTATTTTATTTCTTTAATTTCCCTTTTCTCATTTTATATTTATTTAATTAAGATCTCTCCATAAATAAAATACTACTGTTTGCTTTGAGATTAACACATACATACGCATACTTCCCCGCTTCCCTAGCTTCAAAACAAACATAACAAACATTACGTACGTTACATATATATTTATAAATTTGAAGCATCATATCTAATTATATGTTATATATGATTCTGAGTGTAATTACAAATTTTAATATCATGTATTGTAATGTTAAGACTCATTTACTACTATATTTCATGTATACATAGATAATTAAACCAAGCGCGTATAACTTTTGACTATCGGTTTCAAACTAATGAATTAGTATTATATTTATTATAAGGAAAGCAAATCTCTCACTAGTTTACCTAATAAGTTTCACTTAAATTGAAAAATCTGTTCTGATGTTCAACCGACGGTAGCATGATTAGCTAGGTTGCCCCACCTAGATGTTCTGGTCACGAGCATAAATTTCAAACAATTATACCAGAGCAGCTAGTACGTACTCCATATATAGATATCTAATAAACCAAAGTTACGATCTCACAACTTCCAAAACAAATTCAATATCTCTCTTGAATATAGTTACTGTATATGTACATATGTGGTCCAACTCCAACATACAAAAAGTACCCCACTGATCACATGCTTATAAATTACTCATACAAATGTATTACGAGTATATGAGTAAATAATCCACTTTGGCACGTTTACATGATAATCTGCTAGTGGTAATTAAAATATTTATATATTACTTGTCATATGATATCTTCGGACTTTGTTTTATCAGGACGCGTATTAGTACATTTACATATATACAGAGGTGTGCATGGAGGAGAATGGACTATGGAGACCTTGGAGGCTGGAGCCGACACATCCATGTACATGAATGAAGCATGCATCCACACATGACAGTTGATACACGTGGCACTGTTACAGTTTCCCACGTGTCAGATGCCAGAATGATAAGCATGGAGATGCATGCGGTGGATGGTAGAGAGGCTTACGGCCTATGAGCATACAGCAGGACATTATGCAGGCAAAGGAAGTGCAATGATTGAGTAATAGACACTGTTCACATAAAGGTATGACGTCACCTTTTAGCATTTAAAGCTTTTTCTCTCTCTGTGTCTCTTTATTTATGTGTCGTTTAGGTCCTACCATACCGTCCTACTGACTTAGGGGGTTTGTCGTTTTCCTTCTCTGCGGTTTCCTCATTATCAAACTGAAACTGCCACAAGTGAGGCTGAAGAAGAATGGGCTTTAAAAAGCCTCCCTGTTTGTCTCTGTGGGATATATGTGAGAGATTTTCTCAGCCAGAATATGATTAAGATTTGCTTATATGAAACACAAGGGGGGGGGCCTCATCTCACGTGGGGGGTCTTCCTCTTTGTCTTGCGTAAGACTAATAAGGATGTGGTGGAGTTTCCATGTGTATTTTTCTTTGGGGGATTTTATTCACGCTTTGGGCGCAACATGAAATGCCAACTAAAACTGTCAGTGCCCCAGTACTTGCATTCCAATAATTCATTCAGACCCCTGATTTTTCAGAAAAGGAAATTAAAAGCAAAACCCAATGCATCCTGTCTACAATCTGAAACTTATTATGAATGTCTTGCATCCCTTTTGCTGTGTCTTAAAGACGTAAATAAATTACATGTTTCATCATAGAACCTCGTAGTATATACTAGTATGTATATAGCAACTGTTCTACTTTGATGATTGACGAACTAAATATAAGAAAGTCAATAATTAATGTAAAGAAACCCATTATAACTTCCCAGTTGGACATTCGGATCATCTACCTAAATTCTTAAGTCAGAAAAATGTAGCTTCTATATTACTTATCTATTGACCTTCTTTGATTATAACTCCACCCTTAACCAAAATCTTTTTAAATCTTGCAAATGAACATATCCAATTCTTTTAGATTACCAATAAAGATATTGATCAGACAATTAGGTTTGAGAGAGATGATGAATTTGGGCCCTCTTCCTTGAGCCGGTCAATCGGCAAATTTTTTGCTGAAATTCCTTTAAGTATGAGTGAATAAATAATTCAAATAAAAAGAATTATCTCAGCTTGAAACCGATACCATCCGAGGAAAATATCATCGACCATGCATGTCAATATGAGCAACAATTTTATTGGCCATTTGCGTTCAACCAGTTTCACAATTTAAAGGCAGTTCAACCTTAATCGAGGTTCTATTAACTTCTCTACAATGGACTCAAATGTCAAACCATTAACAAAGACAGTGAAGGGATGTAAAACAAACTTACTCCAGCTCATTTGTCAAGGTCCAAGACGAGCCAAGAAAATGGAACCGACTGATATATCTACTTTCATTTCTTTTCGGGATGATATATCTACTTTTTGATAAATAATGTCCAAGTAAAAGGTCGTTTTTTCTAGCAACAACAGGCCTCTATTCCAAAAACAAAAATCAAAAATAACAGAATTACCAACTAAAGTTACCGGGAAGACTTAAGTACCCAAAATAAATAAATAAATAAATAAAAGGAACCTAGTTCCGGTGACCAACTCCAAAGTGAAACCTCTTGTTTTGGCTATCACTAAATGCATATTCAAGACGGAGAGGGCCCAAAGGAGAGTCTAATCGGATGCCAATCCCATATCCATATCCGCTTCCAGGCTTAAGCCTAGCCCCAGCTGGATCACCTAGTAGAAGTCAAAATATAAACATTTGAGAATGTTACAGCAATCAAAAATGGAGAATTCACGCAGCAAATAGTGTTTAAATAAATAAGTTCTACGAATCCAAACCAATTTAGTTACTGAAGGGTGACAACTTATTCAACAAAAATCTTTTCATGTAGAAGACAGAAAAAGAAATTGGTCAGACTATGATACCTATAAGTGCATTCTTTCTTGGTCATCTGAGGATCTCTTTGGAACTTGGATTTTGGTGAGAAAAAAGATTTTGAGTGAAAAGACGAGGAAAAATGAGGAAAATATTTTCCTAAACTTCATAAAACTTTCTTTCGAAATTTTTAACAATCTTAGCCTTTTTGTGTCAATTACAATTCCTCCCAAACTAAATTAGATACAAGAACCACAAAGGAAATGACAGATACACAATGAAAGCAAAACGAAACCCAAAAAAACCTACCAGGCACAGTTGGGCCTGATCCAAGATCAGTTCCATAGTCAGCAAAAATAACTCCTCCAACAGGCCCGACCTGCAAAACAGATATGTTAAAGGATTGACAAGTGGTTCAACTTACTTCCTACCCTATAATCAGTATATAATGACGCCACCAAGACCTTAGAATGTGAACTTTATGTCTGAAACAAGTAACAAAATATAAAACCTTACTGTCATGAACACGAGCTTCCAAATAAAGATTTCTTTACTTGGTACATGAAAAAAGGAATATGCTTAAAAATTCAAGTATTGTTTTCGCTACATACCATGGGAAAAGAAATTTCTCCAGAGCCAATTGCATACGACCGACCGGAACCAACAGCACCTTCTTCATATCCTCTAACACTATTTGTTCCACCAATGGTAAATGCTTCATGGGGTGAAAAATTACCCACCACATGACCACCAGATAAACTAGCAACACGATAATAATAAATATCAAAAGAAGCAAGATTTTTCATTTTCTTCACAACAAAAGCAATAACCAAAACAACACAGACAACCAGATAGTAATCCTCTGGCCAAAAAGTCTATCAATTTACCTTCAGATACATAACAGACAGAAACAGGAACAATACCTTAAAAGAAGTCGAGCAGGACCAATTTCAATATCCTTCCTTGCACGGGAATTCACCCTGTTAAAAAACAACCATTCTGGCAACACAGGGAGTCCTTGCTCCACATTAAAAACAAACTGCAAAAAGATCAAAAAAATCAGGGCCAGACCTCTCTCTCTCTCTCTCTCTCTCTCTCTCTCTCTCACACACACACACACACACACACATAGTTGTATCTATATGTAAGTAAAAATAAATTAAAAAAAAAACCCTTCCAATAACTAACCATTGAAGATCCATGGTCACCAGAACCAGTGTAGACAGTCTCAAACTTAGCAAGCAGTGTATCATCATGGGTCTTGCCACTGACCCCAAAAACAAAAAAGAAAATGAAGAGATCTCAAAATCATATAACAACCCAAAAATGCAATCAAAACACAAAGTAGTGCCAGGACAGCATCTGCCTCCAGATGGGATACCTTGCGGTAAGGGGGCTGCCAAAACAGTCCTTGATAATAGGCTCTCCTTTTTCATTACGAGCTCCAGCATGCTGGTAAAAATAGCAAATTAGAAATCTATATATCGAGGTTTATAATATCTTATATAATAAAACATTCATCTATCTCCTTGTTTATAAGAACAAAAAGCTTTTCCAAAATAAATTCCTAATGATATTAGAAACTTAGGACCCAATTTGATATTCACCGGATCACATAGTTAACCATGTACCTGAAAGATAAGTCCAGTTGTACCACTCCACTTAGGTCTTATTGGTCGGCTGAATTCAATACCAGCTGTGACACGACCAATAGTTGGGCTAATATCCTCATTTTGCACCTTACCATGAACAAGCGTGCCAGGGATTCTTGAATTCTAATAAAAAAATATCACTCAAGAGTTTAAACTTTCTTTCACCAGGAAATAATTTTTTTTTGGAAAAAAAAAAAGGTTAGGGTTGTTAGGGGGACAGAAAAATCCAATTACCTGAACCATTATTGTTCTGGAGGTCCGCTTATCATCTCCTGCAATCCATGGGTCTGTGTAGTTTATCCGAAATATTGAGTCGATTTGGCCCCTCTCTAATGAAACATGGAATTTCTGGTTTCTTCCAAATAGATTCCTGTGAGAATATGCAAAGCTGCAATAGAAACCATGTAAATGAGCCAAAAATAGCATAGCATGGAACATCATAAGAAAGAAACAGGAAATTAAACCCAACCAAATTAAAAAGTTTCCTAGAGATGGATATACATGGTCTGAACCAGAATTACGTAGTGAAGAAGTGTGTGGGCTTACCTTCCAATGAGTCCTGATAGAGGTCCACTTGTAATTCTACATTTTGAAATAAACCATTTTAGCATCATATAGTAAAGGAATTAACTTAAAAAACACTGAGTCGATTACCAAATACTAATTTATTGTAACATTACTTACCCACTTGATATACCACCACCAGCAGAGAAACCCCCACTTGGACGCTCAACAACATTCATCACCATATCAACCTTACCAGTATCTGAAACACGGAAGAATAACAAATTAAACAACATATTCAAGCAGTGGAATGGAAGGAGGGGGAAAATCCCCATTAAAACAATGAAGACCTAAAATTTCGTTTCCAAATTCTGCCTAGCTATAACTTGTAATATTGGATTGTTTTCCTAAACCTGCATTCTGCCTCAAATAGTAGTCCTAAATCAGCTTAACATTTATTGATATAGAAAAATTAAGAAATATTCCAGAAGAGTTTTTAAATAAGCAGACAACATTATTCAGGGTTTATGCAAAATGTTACACATGGAAACAAGAACTTTCAAAAGACAAGCATCATTTTATCACCTGCAGGTTGGGGAATAATGCTAACATCTTCCATGATTCCCATCGTCAATACAGTCTCCACATCTCTTTTCCCTTGAAGCATACTGTACACCTGCATTAAAAAAAAACTCAGATGCAAAAGCATACAAGTTAGAAAAATCCTTGAGATTTTTGTTAAAACCTATTCATTTTCAAAAAGGCAGACATATTCATGCAAAAAGACAATGTAAACCCAGTGGAAAGTCATTCAACTTCAGTTTCCACGATCAATCTCATAAAGAGAAATAGGCTCATAAGTACATTGAAAAGGGATGTAAAAAAAAAAAGAGAAACTTCTAAATGCGGCGTCATAGAGTCATAAGTAACAATTTCCACTTCTGTCTTTGGTTCCTCAAAGTATGTGCACAAGGCTCTAGAAGACATAAAAAACAACGATTTTAGGTACGAGAAAATACATAGGGCAGGAGAACACCTGTCCTTTCTTGGTCGTAAGCTGGCGTAGTATAGTTTCAGGCTTTGTCTTCCCTGTAGTTGGCTCACCACTGAAGAAGATAAAGAAAAGCATCAATTAATAATAAATCCTACCATCAACACCATGATGAAACTAAAATCTGCACGTGTGCATTATCAATTGATCTAGGCATGTAAACCATATTGATGACTTGTTCTCACGTTTTCTTGTCAAGGAAACGTATGGAGATATCATTGACCTCAGCTTCTGAAACTTGTAATCTAAGAATACCCCCAGAGAGTATCTCAACTGCTGATACCTATAAACAATAAAGAAAAGAAATTTATTTTATTATCTTCAAATTTATCACAAAACCAAAGCAAATTTACGGTCTAAGACAAAAGAATTCTACATTTTGCTGGACTAAAAAAAAAGAAAGAAAACGCCATATTAGTTCATAAACAAAACATAGAAAGCCAAAAGTTCAAGCTGGCGAACCAACCATGGCAAAAAGACCGCGCTCCATGTACCAATCATTTATAGACGTTATAACATTATCCAAACGCCGAAGGTTAATCACTTTTCCTGCACAACTTGACCCCAAAACACGAAAATCAAACAGGCCTCCTATTACCACATTTTGAACCCAGAAGACAGAGAACCTTACAAGCAAACATCTAAAGCGCATTCAGGCATGAAGATTTGCAAAACCTACCATATCCGCCTCGGAATGCATCCTCTATAAACTTTGCCGGAAGAACATTTGCTCCTTCACAAACCAACCCTTGAAATTCCTGGTTTGGTTCTACCTTGCACCATAAAATACACAAATTAATCAATAAACCCAGAAAAAAAAAATTCCCAATTTTTGGAAGGCGGGTTGCAAGTTGTTTATCTATACCTGAAATTCCAATCTGATACCGTCTCTGGTATCGACCGCAACAGGCATGCAAGAGCAGAAGTACCCACTTCCAATAATTCTGTGCACGTCCTCCTGAACTTCACGCACCGTGAGCGCCGAGTTGGGTCGGCTCGCTTTGAGGGCCGCCAAGGCCTCCATTTCCAGGTCCCTCCTCTCAAGCACTTCGCCATCCTTGTTCCTCACCAACACTTCACTTATCAACACCCTCTCCTCGTCGTTTCGACTCGGCGAGTGCCCCTTCTGCTGCTGCAGCTGCTGAGTCTCCCTTCCCTCGGGGCCAGACTGAGTCGACTCCTCCGACCGAGTTAGGGACAACGAAGCCGAACACAGAAGCGATGACTTCCCAATCGAGAGCCCCTCTTCCCCTTTCCGAGTTCCCGACTCGGAGCGAGTCAGGGCCAGCGAGGCCGAACACAGAGGAAGCAATTTACCAATTAACCCTCCGTCGAGCCCCACCTTGGGCCACCGCGAGATCGGATGACTCGACTCAGCGGAGCGATTCCTCCGAAATGGCGGGCTCGAAGATGGAGGGAGGAAGCTAGGGTTGAGCCGTTCGAGTCCTGAGCGATTCTTGAGCGAGTCAATGAGTTGAGAGAAGGAGTCTCTGGTTCGAGCGCAGAGGAGGGAAAGGTCGAACGGCGGTGGGCGTGAGGGAGGTAAAGGAAGCTTGAGAGAAGAACGCGTAGTGAAGCGAACGTCGTCGTTTGGTGGCATTGTCGTCTTCGTTGGAACCACCGGTTGCTCCGTCGTACAGAGAGTGAGCCCCCAGTCGATCGATGAATTTGAGGTCTAGGGTTTTGGGGGGTGTTTGTTTTTCGTTTTTTTGATTTTTGATTTTTGTTTTTTCTTTTTAATTTAAAAAATATAGTTGGGGTTCATGGAAAACGACATTCGTTTTTCTGTTTTGGGAAGAAACGACATTTCGTTTATTTGCGGACTCCTCAATATGAACTAAGCACTTATTTTCATGAAAGGTCCATTTTTATTTGAGCAATAATGCTATGGATACAATTGGATGATTCTAATTAATAAATTGGATATCATACTGGTCTCATTTGAAGTATAATTATAATTAGTTAATAATAGATTGATACATCATGTGGTGTTGGACACCATACAGTGCCATTACTCTTTTTAATTGGGTTTATGGCACAAAATATTTGGTCCCTAACCAACTTGTTATTAGCAAAAAAGAGCTATCTAATTTGTATCAATTTGGTCCTCAAATTTTTAACCGTGATAATTAAGCCCCTAGATGTTCCAATTTGAAATAATTTGATCTGTAAATTGTCAACTTATTATTCGACTTCTGACACAAAACACACGTGAAAAATTGTAGCATCTGAAAGTATACTTAAAGAAAAATGAATTAAACAAAAGGATTTAGAGAGAAATACACTTTCAAATGCCAATACGTGCTCATAACATGTATTTATAGTAAAAAAAAAATGTAATAACAAATAGTAATTTAGATAGTCTATGAACTAAATTGCTAAATGGTAATTTAGATAGTCTATGAACTAAATTGCTTACTCCTTTCTTTTTGGAGAAATACAAGTCTTGTCTTTTATTTTTGCTGAATGTAATATTTAGATTATTTGACTACAACATAAATTTCTCAGTTATCACTCAAGAATCAAGACCCATATGATACTATAGGTGTCAAAAGTGCGGGCTAGCCTCTACAATACAAGCCATATATGCTATGGGCCAGGCCATACACGACTCACTTATGAAAAAAAAAAAGAGAAAAGAAAAGGATATGAATAAGACTAGTTTGGGGTCATTTAGTCTTTTTTAGGACTATGTTGAAATAATGACTTTTTTAGGACCAAAATTTATGACATGTAGAGAGGAAAAAATGCGATTCCAAATCTGCCCTTTTTGGCCAAAAGTGAAGACCTGGTAGGTAGGAACATTAAATGTTACTCTTTTTCTCTCTCTTATTTCAATCTATCACATTTTTCCCTCTCACTCCCTTCTATTCTTATTCTCTCTCTCTCTCTCTCTCTCTCTCTCTCTCTCTCTCTTTCATTTTTCTTATGTCTTCTCTCCAAAATCCCAAAAACTATACCTTGAGTCAAGTTGTTCTTGACGTAGATTCAAATTTGTTCTTAACCTTGAGTCAAACTGTTCTTTTTTTTATATAGTCAAACGGTACGTGACCTTGAGTCAAGCTGGCCTGACCCAGAGTCAAGTTTTTATTGATGTAATAACAAGGTATTAATCAAATGAATTGAATTTGACTTAAAAGTTTGAATATATAAATTTTGGTAAAATGATAGTTATGCTAATACAAAAAAAAAATATAAGTAGAAACTCGATATTGTTTAAAAATCATAGAAACCACAAGCAAGAGAAAAATATCTAAACCACAATCAAAATAAAGTATTGTCTTTGATTCCCAAAGTTTGGTCACTCCACTCGGTCAGTTTCGACGCAATCCACATATTTCTGCAATCTATAACAATATGACTCAAACACAAGCTTATGACGGAAGAATTCCATCTTCTCCGCAGTGACATTGGCAACTAGTTTGTCGGATATCAAGAACTCAATATTCTTAATGATAAACATGTCACAGTTCTAACTGAAAAATAGCAAAAATCAAATTAAATCAAACAATAATATCAACTAAGGGTCAAGCTAGACTTAACCAAAGGTCAGGCGAAACATGACCATAGGTCAAGTGCTCTTTGAACCTAGGTCAAGGAAGACCAAGTGAGACCCAATTTTTTCTTTAAAAAAAATAATTTAGAATAATCATTTACTAACTCATTAGTCTCCTGTGTATTGTTCTCACAAAGACGAGCTGAAAATGATTGTGTGTTATTTGCAATATTTGGAATAGTATCAAAATACACTAACCACATCAAGAAGATGGGACAAACATTTTGACTACAATAAAAAAGACCTTGATTAGGCTCAAGAAGATCTTGATTAAGATCAATAATCACTTGGCTCGAGTTAAGTTCATATTGACCTCTATATAGGATGGAAATGAAGAATATTTAATACGAATTTAGTCCATAATCACCGTCAACAAAACCAAGACATGTCCAAGACTTAGCCATGACATGTTAGAATGGGCCTGAAAGTCAAATCCAGTCCAAGCCCATGAAAAGTGTAACGGGCTATCCATGACACCTCTATATGATATGCACTATTGATTTTCTTTTATTTTATGAAGGGCTTTTTATTTGGGGAAATTAGATCCTATACGGATTTTGGGTAAAAATTTTTTTTTAAAATACGGTGTACCGATAACATCTTTTAGTAAAATACGACTTCTTCAATACGATACGAACTTATTTGAAAACTTTTTCCTCTTTCACATTGATGAGACGCGTGCAAAAGATTTTAATTGATTTAAGTCTGACTCGCGCTGTCAGGCTTGACTTTTTATTATTATATTTTAATTTTTTTTATTTAATCGTTAGTTTACTTTCTTTAGGCATCTTTTTGTCTTTTTATTTGGTTTTTGCTTTAAATTTTTATGACATAAATTAACTTTATTATTATTTTTTTATGTTCTTTTTTTTCATTAATCGTTTTTAGAATTTTTCTCTGTGTTTTCATTAGTTTTTTTTTTTCTTGATATTTTTTTAACACCTAAATTTTATAAAATTGGCCTAAATTCTAAAAAAAGAATTGTGTCAACAAAATTAAGATTTTAATTTAGTTTAGTCTTATATTAAAATAGAGAGAGATATCCAAACTAGATACCATGTTTCTGGTATCGGAAAAGGATATGGGTGTTCTTTATTGCAAAAGTTGCCATAAGTACTATAGGTATCATTATAAGATATCTTCGGTATCCAAAGAAAGAAAACGAGAGTTCGGTTTTTCTGACTGCAAAAGTTACCATAGATATCCTTGAAAGATAAATAAGATATTATAAAATAAAAAAGAATACGAGTTCGTTTTTCTTTACTACAGAAGTTGCCGTAGTTTTTTCTTATTGTAAAAGTTATCATAAGTACCATAGGTATCATTGTAAGATACCTATGGTATCTAAAGAAATAAAATAGGAGCTTAGTTTTTCTTATAGCAAAAGCTACCACAGATACCCTTGGAAGATAAACGAGACTTAAAAAAAAAAGAAAAAGAATAGGAGTTCAATTTTTTTTATTGTAAAAAGTCACTATAGTTTTTTCTTAGTGCAAAAGTTACAATAAGTATTCATGTAATTTGAAAAAAATTGTTACTATATGTATTCAACCGTGTTACTTGTGTATCGGATCAAAATCCTCTATCAAATAACGGTGTCTCAAATTGTGTCTACCCAATAAAACAATATCATGTTATTTAAAATTGTTAAATAGGATTTAACAGATTTTTATTTTCGTTGGCTCCGTCTAATATTTTTTCTGTTGGCATTCTCTCTGGCAAAAGCCTTTTTTGCCTTCATGCGTTTTCTATTTAGCACACTAATAATGAAAAAAACTCAGCAAACTGAAAATTCAAAGAAAGGATGATGATGCGAAAGAAGTATATATATACATATAGGCGTAAGTAAAAAATAAATCTAAAAAAGAACTCCTTTTAGAGAAAATAATAACTTCTTTTCATGTTATTATACGTCACCAAGTAGAATTGATAAATAATTCTAGAATTGAATAGTAAAATTCTTAAAAAAAACGAATTAATCCAAGAATTGGATATTTATTTTCACTGACAGGCTACTTCGAGCAATTTATTAGTGTCAGTTTCCTTTCAAAGTATGAATTTGTAGTGACAAAACCCATAAAATAAGGGAAAATTGTCAATTACAATTAAAACTGTCGGAGTTGTAATTGAAGATTGGCAATTGATTCTAGACTATACCTTTCTTTCTCGTTGTCTCTCTTTTGGAGTAAAAGTATTAAGAACTTAAGAAGATATACAGAGTATTGAGTCTCTTAAGATGAAAAAATCGTTTGACGGAGAGAGAGAGAGAGAGGATAATAGGGTAGCTCATCGGCAATCACAAATCCAAAGGATAATTTTATACTATAAAACTTCAAGGTTATTTAGATAAAATAAAAATAAACAGGGTAAAGGGAAACGTTACTGTTAAAACATTTTAAATGACATGACATTATTTTATTGGATGGACACACTTTAGGATACTATTATTTGACAGAGGATCCTGATCCCTGTGTATCTAGATAAATTGGAGGAAAAAAACCTATTATGTTACTTGTGGTATCTAGGTAAATTTTTTTTGTTAATATAGGTATTATAACATGTTACATATAGTATTTGTGAAATTAGAAAGGGAGTTTGATGTTTCTTATTAATAATAATAATAATAATAATAATAATAGTATAGGTATTCTTGTTGGATACACACGATCACCTATATGTTATTTACGGCAATTGGCGAATTGTTATAGTTGGTCATTTCAAATGAGAAAGCGAAAACAAAAATGTTTATTATAAGTATTTTACTAGGTTGACATAAGTATCTTTCTAGGTTATTTTATGGTATCCATGTAAATTAGAATTAAAAAAAAAAAGTTACCATAAGTATCTAACTATGTTATCTTAGTATCTAGGTAAAACAGTTATTACATATATCTTGCTTGGTTGACTAAGATATCTTACTAGGTTACTTATGGTATTTATATAAGTTGCTAGGTTGTTTTAGGTATCTTACTAAGTTACCTATGGTATTCATGTAAATTAGAAAAATAAAAAAATATTACTGTAGGTATCCAACTATGTTACATTGGTATCCTGTTAAAATGGCTACTTTAGGTATTATAGTAGGTTGACATAGGTATCTCCCTAGTTTACCTATATGTGGTATCCATATAAATTGGGAAAAAAAAAATTACCACAAGTATCCAACCAGGTTACCTTAGTATCTCGGTAAAACAGTTATTCTAAGTATCTTATTCGGTTGATATAGGTATCATATAAGGTTACTTATTTCATCCATGTATAAAAAAAAAAATAAATAAATACCAAAGGGTATCTAACTAGGTTACCTTAGTATCATGGTTAATTAGTGATAAAAAAATTCTTCATAAGTATTTGAATAGGTTATTTATGAAATCTAGGTAAATTAAGAAAGAAAAAAAAAAGAATTTTTTCCATAAGTATCCAGCCAAGTTACTTTGGTATCTAAATAAATTGAATAAAAAAAATTATCAAATGTACCATACTAGGTTACTTGTGGTATCGATAAATAGAAAGCTACTTATTATTATTATTTTGAAAAAGAGATAAATAGAAAGCTACTTATTATTATTATTTTGAAAAAGAGATGTTTCTGTAAATATCTTATAAGGTTACCTATTTTATTTTGCGAGTTTTGTCTTTTTCATTAAAAGAAAGATTTGATTATAAACTATAATTTTCACTTAAAAAAAAAAAGAAAAAAAGAAAGACTTGATTATAAATTAACTTTATTAAAATATTTGACATTCTTTACTTAAAGAAACCATGCAAATAATGTGTCAAAGTACAATTACAAATTTATCAAAATTTATAATTGATAAGATCTTAAAAATTATCAACCAACATAATAAAAAAAATTAAATTTGAATATAAAATTAAAAAAGTGATAAAAAAATCGAAGGAAAAGAATAAAACAAAAAGAAAAATTAATTTTTTTCTTTTTAGCTTACGCAGTGACAGCTGACATACGCGCGTCGCTTTATTTTATTTTTTATACAAAAATTCCTATAGGCTCGTATTGAATGTTCACAAAACCCTAATTTTCTAAAATTTTTGGGAGATTTCTTCTATACAACCCTTGTTTTTGACCTTATCATATTTTTTTACGAGCGTTGGATCTAGATTGGATGGATTTGACGCAATGAGGTGCACAAACCAAAACATATATCAAATCACATATGATTATTACTTTTTGCTAAAATAAAACAAAAAACAAAAACAAAACTAAATCTTCAATTTGGTGTATTCTTCAGAAATCAATTTTACCAAATCAATGAAACACAACATTGCAAAAGAGAAAAATCAAAGTTCTGAAGAAAATACTTACCGTATATTAATTAGCAAATGAGATCATGAAACTAGAACACAAAAGATAGCAATGGTTCTTTGTAGATTTCGATCTTCAATGATGGTGGTGATGGGATTTGAGAAAACAATTATTATTTTTTGATGACTTGTTGTCCTGTTTCTTCTTCTTCTTCTTCTTCTTCTTCTTCTTCTTTTGAGCTTGATGTCCAATTAAAATTTGCAAATCAGAATTGATGGTGGTGAGGTGCTTTGAAATTGATGGGTATATTCTTGGATATTGATAGTAATGGTGATATTGCTGCTTTCAAAAATTGATGCCCGCAGTGAAGAAGATAAAGCATAGGATTGTTGGGTCTTTTAAATTTCTGGACATGTTTTTTTTTTCTTTTAAAAAAATATATCTGTGTCTAAGATCGTGGATTTTAGTTTTGAAATAAGAAAATATTCATTCTTAAGATTCTTAACTCATAAATTTTCCATGCAAATATGATTCAAGTGGTTTCAAATGAGTTGCAAGATAAGGCCAAAAACTGGGATTAGTTTATAAGGGAGAGGAGAACAATACGGCTTCGGCTGATGGCTGATTATGAGAAAGAAGAGCATGGGCACAATCCAGTGCATCTTAGCTTGCTTATTCATTGTATTTTATGGGGCCCATTAAACTGTTAGATAAATTACGGGCCGTTCAATTGGAATGTTATGTTAGGACCGAATATTGGGGTCTTATAGTAGAATTTCCCAAATTTTTGTTCATATATTTGTAATTTTCTAACTTTTCTCCATGTACAATATTTTTTAAAAGTTAGGGGATTTCTACTTTACAACCTCTATTTTTGGATGTATCACTGCAACCCCATTTTAAGGATTCCTATTAGACATAAATTAAAGATCACAGTATTTATTGTGAATGCAACTTTATTTAATTTTACCCATTTAAGGAAATAAAATTAAAAACTAAAAAAATAGAAAAAAAGAAATTGCCGTGAAAATCTTCAACGACCACAACAATTCAATGCTTCTGTTAAACTTGAGCTTGGATTAAATGTCGGATCCTCATCCACCAAAATTACTCTAATCTAATAATCTTTTTATCTTTTAATAAGAAATCAAATAATCCAAACTTTTTTGGTTCATCTTCTTCTCTGCGATGGTGCCTCTTTCCAGTGAATATATGCAAATCTGAGATGAACATCTTGCACAGCTGCCGGAATACCTCCAGTCATGCCAATAAGCCTTTTTTTTCCTTTTTTTTTTTTTCTAGAGACTTAGATTACAACTACAGTGAATATGGGTATATTTCACCCTCATATTTGGATTAATAACTCATCAGATAAATATGAAATCATATTCGTCCTTTAATTTTCAAATTATCCATAGCTCTTTGTTAATTGTTCTTGGCTCCAATGTATTTCATTGGATTTTTTTTTTTGGATGAGATTGAAGCTTTTAAATTTAGAGCCTAAATTCATAAATCCATTTTTCTTGTAAATAGTAAATGCATTCTTGATTCCTTTTCTAGGTTGAAGGGTGAGAAATTTTAAAGGAAATTAAAAAAGGAAAAATGATGAATGTAGTACCATTATGGAAGACTGAAGGAAGGTTCATTCGTTACCTGTTGAAGATAAAGTGGTGATAATAATCTATATAGTAAGGTGTACGATACAATAATTGAACACACACAATCTGAGCCTTGTGATTTCAATCAAGCGATTCAAATGCCTCTAAAGTGGGTTGCAGGACTAAGGTCAAAAACTTGGGTCCTATAGTAGAATTTCCCTTAAAAGTTATGTATAGTTTACCTTATTTCTCTAAAAAGCCTATTTTATTTTGTTCACGCAACACATGTCGTCCATAAGAAGTCAAACGCATAATTTTTCACTACGTAATGATTAGTCATAATGATTTATTGTCTCAAAATTAACTTAAATTATAGTTTAGTTCCTAACTACTTTCAGAATGTCTGAACTTGGTATACTCCATCTCAAATTTTATATTTTGCCTCACTTTAAACAATATTATAATAATTAGGGACCAAAATTCAGGGAGGAAAAAAAAAGACCATTTGTGTCTATTTTTGACGTTGGTTTTAATCTTTTAATTTATATATGGGTATGAATTAGTATAGTAGGCATATCAACCGACTAATATAACAAATATATATTTTCTTTTAAAGAAAAATTTCAATAAAGTAACACCAACCACTAAAATGCGCTACTCAATCTAGCATCCTCTACTTTTTAAGTAGTCTGTGAAAAAATCGGCCATTTTTTCCCAAAAGCCCAATACATATATATACATATATACATTTATATATTTATATATGTGACATTAAGGAAAAAAAGGTTTTGCACTTTTAAAATATAACGTTTTTAAGTTTATGTCCAAAATTAAGACAAAAACATAACTTGGATACCAAGTTAAAGACTAAGATTTTAATAAAGCCTACATAAAACGACATGTCAACATATGCTTATTGCTACACTTAACTACAGCATAACCAGTAATATGTCGCTTTTCGTGGAACCATGTCGTTAAGTGTTATCAAAACTGTATACCATGAAAACCGATGCATGTGGACAGTATTAATTATTAACGAACTATCCGTCGTTTGCATCTATAGTTGTTTTTGGAATGACATACAAACAACAGATATAATGATATACGTTGAGACTCGAGTCTAAAACGGCTTGTCATTGTGTAGACAAAATCATGTGTTTTGTTCTCTCTTCGTTTTCTTCTATTTCTTTTTTTGAAAGGGTCCTTTTCTTCTATTTCTTGATGAAAAAGAAAAACAATCATTTTGAACTCTAATTAATTAAGTAGCATTATTGATTTGTAACTTAATAATGAGGATTAGTTTTTATAATATTTATGGATGAGTTCTTTTTATCATCACGAATATATTAATTAACTTTTTCATTCTATAAATCCCATTAATTTATATGAAAACTAAAACAAATATGTCTAAATTCAACAACACAAAAGTTTTCCTATAATTTAACTCGGAAAAACGTGAATCCTATTTGTCTCAATCCGATCAATGAAAAACAAAAAAATTGCAGATCCTTTTGGCTTTTTTCCTGTGCAGCAAGCCAAACTTCAATGTCAATGTCGTTTACCACATATCACTGAACAATGATGTAAGTCAAAGTCAATAGGTATACCGTATAACTTTTTTTTTCTTCTCTTGCCCCAATGGGTACAATTTTTATTTTCATGGATCTTCGTTAACATTGGTATGATATTGGTTATGTTAACTACCGTTTATGAGTTTATTTATTTCAGTATATATATATACACATATTATTTGAAAAAAAAATTATATTTATATGTCATAATTTCAACTTAGCTATGACATATAACATTGACTAATCTAATGTATATATAAGAGATATTTATTAATTATTATTGTCTGATAAGTACAGGCTGAATTCCTATCAATCAAATTTTTTTTTGTTTTTAAAGGAAGTAATAGCCGATTTTTAGAACTGGTAAGTTTCTCAATAATATTTTGATGGCAAGTCTATAATTAACGCTTTTGGGAAACTGATCATCTCCTTACTTATAAATATGTGCCTTTTCTTATTGACTCAATATTGGACAATCTGAAAACTCCTTAAGCAGGTTAGAGAGAAGCACAATTGAGTCTAATCAAGACTTCAGATATAGCACGGTATGTTCTTCATAATCTATATTTTAGATTATTGTGAAAATTACAAAGCTAAACAATTGGTTTGTGATATAATTAATTTTAACTTACATGCCTATCCTTCAATATTGTCGTTTACTACATATCACTGAAAAATTGATGAGGTTGTTATTTTGGAATATAAGATAATGTCACTAGACTCAATACCTATATATTTTATTATTTTGCAGCAGCAGGTAGAAGTAGAACTTTCTTTCAGGCATGTTGAAGAAAATCAAACAAAAAGGTATCATCAATTTAGATTGATATAATATTCGTTATGATAACTATCGTTCATGATTTTAATTTTTCCGAGTATGCACATTTCAAAGTTAGTGATTCATATCTTATTAAAACATAGATATATAATTAGCAAAAAGAAAGGTTAAAACTTCACTGTTCAAAGGAACTAGAGACAACATTGCTAGTTGAAAACGAATATTGTCTTAGAAGTCATTATTTACACTACGTGCACCGTATTTGGTCTAATTTAATTAGCCTTTTGCTACTAGTGCACGTATACTAGTGTGATGCTCATTCAATATTGTTGCATATATATAGTACAATAATCAATTAAAATCCCATATAGTGTCACATGAAAGTTATGCATGCACAATCCTTGCTTTGCTAGCTGTATACACTTCTAGTAGTACTTGTAGATGATAATGAGATAAAGAACCAACAATCATAGACCACAATTCAAGAAGAAAGAGAAGAATCCTTAGTGGTAAGAATGTGTTAAAAGCACAAACAAGCTAGCAGAGCTTCTTTACCCAAAAGATGGGAATGACTATGACCTTTCCTCCCAATATATCACCCACTAAAATTAATAAAGTGCCATTTTTTTTTTTTTTGGTTGCATGTAAAAAGAATAGAAGCTTTAAATCTTTGGACAAGTAATCAAAAGCACTCAAACTCGTGTAACCTACAAATCCCTCTAACGGAAAGTACGGATCATAATTCATAAAGACAAAGTTTTGGTGTATAGTGAGATTTATGGTACACCACGCTTGGCTTCGAGCTAGAAAAGAAGGATAATCCGCAGGACCATGTAAATATTCTGTGGTCCTCATCAATAATATTACCATACGTTATTACATTTTTGTTTCAAAAGTGGTCTTAGGATTTAATTGTTGTGTGCTACAGCCAATAATTAGGTGGGCAATTACCTTTATTTTTTTTTTTTTCCCCCTTTCCTCCTCAATTTCCAAATTTTATAAATCATCATCTATTTATCTTTAGCATTAAATTACCGCTGTTTGAATTGATAATGGATAGGCAATAGCCAATTGGCATATATACTACGATTTATTTCTTGGTACTATCACTACGACGATGGATATGCGATATTACGATTATACCCCTGCGTGGTGCGTAAAAAGAGCGAGGGTAGAATGTGGAAAGTGGAGATGGTGGGAAGTTGGGAACCACTAGCCGGACGTTACCGAATTCAAAAATTCAAAAAAACAAAAAGAAAAGAGCTTTAGGTCGATGGACGGTGGTATATAAGCAAACGACAAAGACTTCCCACGCAGACCTTCTCTGGCGCCCTCTGGACTTCTCTCTCCTCTTTTTTGATTCTCTTTCTCTCTCTATCTCTATCTCTATGCTCTGCTCGGTCGCCGACCCATATATCTCTCTTGTTCAATTTTCAGAAACCCTAAACCTGTATTTCCAATTCCAGAAAGCCCTAATCTTTTCTCCTCCTTTTTCAGAGGTGTTTGTCTCTTTGTTTCTTTCACGTAACTCCCCCATGTGATCGTCGTCTTCGTTTGACCCCATAAAGGCTACCTCTCTCTCTCTCTCTCTCTCTTAATTATTCATATATATATATATATATATATGGTCTTCGTTCTTGCATTGATTTGAGAATCGGGTATGGATTTTTTAAGGTTTTATAGTTATTTTCTGAGTTGACTTTTTTATTTATTTGATCATGTCTGTGCATAATTCTTACTTGTCTTGCTTTAAATTTTGGGTTTTTTGTTTGCTTTGTGTGAATCTTATTTAGAAATGAATTTTTAGTTTGCATTGGAATTGGAAGTATCTATGCTTTTTTTTTTTTTTTCTCTTGAACATTGTTGCTTTAGTTTTTGTGATCTTCAAACCTTTTGTAATTTGATTTTGTTGTTTAATTTTTTGTATGTGGGATTCAGAATATGTTGGGTTTGTCTTAGTGCTTTTTTTCTTTTTGACAATTCTTGTATAGGATCAAAATCGATGGATTTGAACAACTGTAATGGGAAGATGGAAGCTAATGGAGTGGATGAGCTTAAACAACCTCTATTGCAGTGTTCAGATAGTGTTGCAATCACAATCCCTGATTTTGATCATAAGAAAAAGGAGAAGATTAGCACAATTATGTTCAGAGTAAGAGGTATAGAATGTGCATCTTGTGCAGTATCCATAGAATCTGCACTTGGAAAGCTTAATGGGGTCCGCAGTGTCATGGTTTCGCCGCTTCAAGGCCAGGCTGTGATCAAATATGTGCCAGAGCTGATAAATGTAAGCTGTGAATTACTTTGTGTTAGAATCTGTTTGTTTAAAATATAACCTGTGCTGTAAATAGACATGGAAAACCTCCTTTTCCCATTCTCATTTCCAGAAGAAATTTATGTTGCATACCATTTCAGTTAATAGTTAGTACTTTATCGAAATTGTCATGATGAATATGATGTGTTTTTGTTATCATCATCATTAACCTTGTTCTGATCTGTAAAAAATTGTTGCATCGTGAGCGTTTTTCCACTTTGTAAAACCCATAAAAGGTGCAAGGACTTCAGCTTTGTTTCGAAATCCTAAAGTATACAATAACTGGAATTTTTTCATTATTGTGCCACTTTTCTCTAATTTCTAGGACACTGAACTTATTCTTGTGGTTTTATAATATTGAAAGCAGTTCTGATGAACATCTTTTATAGGCAAAAGCAATCAAGGAAACCTTAGAGGACACAGGTTTTACAGCTGATGAGTTTCCAGAACAAGATATAGCAGTATGCCGGCTAAGGATAAAAGGAATGGCATGCACAAGTTGCTCTGAGTCTGTTGAACGTGCCCTTCAAATGGTCAATGGAGTCAAAAAGGCAGTAGTTGGCTTAGCACTTGAAGAAGCAAAAGTCCATTTTGATCCAAGGCTTATCAATACTAACCAAATCATAGAAGCAATAGAAGATGCTGGTTTTGGAGCCAATCTCATTAGCTCTGGGAATGAGGTGAACAAAGTGCATCTCAAACTAGAAGGAGTCAATAACGAGGAAGATATAACCACAATAAAATCCTCTCTTGAGTCGACTCTGGGTGTGACTGATGTTTCTTTTGACAAGACAGAACATAAGTTAACCATTAGCTATGACCAAGATGTCACTGGTCCACGGTCCCTAATAAAGATCATCCAAGAAATAGGATGTGAACCCAACACTTACAGTGCAAGCTTGTATGTTCCTCCGAGACAAAGAGAAACAGAGCAGTTGCATGAAATTCGGCTCTTTAGAAATCAATTTTTGCTGAGCTGCCTATTTACAGTCCCAGTATTCATGTTCTCAATGGTACTACCCATGCTTCCTCCTTATGGTGATTGGCTAGACTATAAGATTCACAACATGCTCACAGTTGGGATGTTTTTAAGTTGGATCCTTTGCACACCTGTGCAGTTCATTGTTGGCCAGAGGTAACGTATTCAGCTTTCACATATTTTTCATTATCTTTAGTTACATTATACACAATCCGAGTATTTCTCTTTTTGTAAGCATATTTAGATTGCAGAAATATTATACAATAATAATATTTTCTTGTCTGTTCATTTCAGGTTCTATGTGGGATCATATCATGCTTTAAGGCGAAGATCTGCTAATATGGATGTTCTGGTTGCACTAGGCTCTAACGCTGCATATTTCTACTCTGTCTATGTAGTGATTAAGACATTGACATCAGAAACATTTGAAGGGCAAGAATTTTTTGAGACTAGTGCCATGTTGATTTCTTTTATCCTCTTGGGAAAATATTTGGAAGTCGTTGCAAAAGGGAAAACATCAGATGCCTTGGCAAAGCTCACGGACCTTGCTCCAGATTCAGCTTATCTGGTGACATTAGATGACGATGGAAATGTTGTCTTAGAGATGGAAATCAACACGCAATTGATACAGAAAAACGACATTATTAAAATTATTCCAGGGGCAAAAGTTCCTGTTGATGGGGTTGTAATAGAAGGTCAAAGCCATGTGAACGAGAGTATGATCACAGGAGAGGCCATTCCCATTGCAAAGAGACCTGGCGATAAGGTATAAATGTGTCTTGGATCTTATTTCTAGTTCGCTGCGTATGTTATTTAAAACAAGTTGCACCATTGGGGATAATGCTAGGAAGTGTTAGTGATGTAGAACAAGCGTGAAAATTTAGAATAGATGAGAAAGAGAAGAGAAAGAGAGGAATTTAGGAATAATTTAGAGAAAAAGAGGAAGAACTCTAGAGTGAGAAGGAGAGTACTAGAGAGAGAATTTCTGAATAGTTGTATATCATTAATCAAGTCTTAAAAATAATGAACATAGAAGAGCTTATTTATAGAGAAGCTCTTAGACAAAACTA
>JXTC01000097.1:639724-674018 GCA_002914845.1 Trema orientale | reverse complement strand
AAAAACAAAACAAAAGAGTGTAAAATTTTCAAAAATAAATTACTTTTAATATCCTCAATTAGGGTCGCTGTAATTATTAATTTAGTATCGGTAATTAATTACAGAATGCATTCTTTTACTGACCCCCTACATCGAGCAGGGCCAAATATGGCCCCTTGATCCCACCAAACCAAAAAAGGGATTTACCTTGAAACATAAAACGTTGGCTTTCTCCCAAATTGATTTTCAGATTATCAGAGAGATATATATATATACACATACACACATGTATATATATATATATGAATACATATTCTGTGCTTGGTTTTTGTTTGAAATCTTCGTTGTGGATCGTTGAAGGTGAGCTCAAAACAAGCTTCAGTTTTTCGGTTTATGTTTCTATTTTTGGAATTTTTGGTGAATACCTATTTCAACTTTTCCCTTTCAACTTTCCAGGAAAATAAGCTTTAAATATCCTCGTATTCCCCCGAACTTGTGGAGCCTTGGATTGGATCTTATTGGGGTTCTTTTGATTTTGGTTGACATATATCCACCGCTCTTTTCCACATTCAGTAACTGCAAATAAGGGTCTGCAGGTAATAAAGCGGTTGTTCCGAGTTACTATTTGTTTCGTTGCTAAGAAAAATTTAGGAAAGCTAGAGATTTGGGTTATTGTTTGCTGATTGATTTGGTATTGGAGTTGGAAAAATCAGCTCCAGTAAGTGTTGTTGTCAAGTGGGAGTTTGTCTTTTGATTACTACGG
Source organism: Trema orientale (assembly GCA_002914845.1). Lineage (NCBI taxonomy): Eukaryota > Viridiplantae > Streptophyta > Magnoliopsida > Rosales > Cannabaceae > Trema > Trema orientale. Next base: position 673,276 of record JXTC01000097.1, on the reverse strand, counting down.
TTTGAATTTGGTTTCTGCTTATTAATGCGCTTTATCAAGAATCAAACGGCCTGTATCTGGTTTTGGTGTTGAGGATAATGGATAGTTCAGGTTTGGGAGGTGGGTTTTTGTCGGGTCCAAATGGGGGTTTACTAGACTTGGAATCATCGATTCATAGGCACCCAACAAGCCAGTTAGGCCATTCCTCAATACCAAATCAACACCACATGAATATGATGAGTGGTGTTGATAGTGAACACCATCCCATTACGCTTATGGAATTGAAAGGATCGACGCCAAAAGGTGTCTCCGTGTTCGGGAAAGGGAAAGCAGTTGCCCCCATAACTGGTAATCATGGTTATAACATGAGTGAAGAAGATGAACCGAGTTATATGGAAGATGGGAGTGGTGAGAACTATGATGGAGCCAAGGGGAAAAAGGGTTCTCCTTGGCAGCGAATGAAGTGGACAGATAATGTGGTTAAGCTTCTTATTGCTGTGGTTGCTTGTGTGGGTGATGATGGAATGATTGCAGGTGGGGAGGGGCCTAAGAGAAAATCTGGTATTTTACAGAAGAAGGGTAAGTGGAAAACAGTTTCAAAGATAATGATCAGTAAAGGTTGTCATGTGTCCCCTCAGCAGTGCGAAGACAAGTTTAATGACTTGAACAAAAGGTACAAAAGGTTGAATGATATTCTTGGGAGGGGAACGAGTTGTAGAGTGGTGGAGAACCCGGCTCTTATGGACTCAATGCCCCACCTCTCGGCTAAGGCTAAGGATGATGTTAGAAAGATACTGAGCTCAAAACACTTGTTTTACAAGGAAATGTGTGCTTATCATAATGGACAAAGAATACCCGATTGCCATGATATTGATTTGCAAGGTTATTCATTACCTCTTGGGAGGTGCTCAAAAGATAATAATGCATCTGAGGAAGAAGAAGAAGAGGCCGGGGAAAATCATGATAGCGACGATGATGAATTGGACAATGAAGATGACAACAACGATGACAACGACGGGGAAAGGATGGGAGAGTTTGGTGACAGGAGGAAGGTGAGCGATGAGGATTGCCATTTTTGGACATCACCACAGGAAAGTTTCGAAGGTGAAATGGCAGGGTATTTTCAAGACCCCACAAAGTCATTATGGGAGCGTAGAGAGTGGCTGAAGAAACAGACGTTACATTTCCAAGAGCAAAGAGTAAACATCCAGGCTCAAGCTCTTGAGCTTGAGAAGCAGCGTTTTAGGTGGCTGAGATACTGCAGCAAGAAAGACAGAGAGCTGGAGAGATTGAGACTGGAGAATGAGAGAATGATATTGGAGAATGAGCGGAAAGTACTGCTACTGAGGCAGAAGGAACTGGAAATAGATTTGAGGAGGTCAGAAGCTTCCTTAGAGCATTCTTCTCTTGGCGTCGATAGAGTGCAAGGGAGAGATCAGATCGATTTGGGTAGGCATTCCTAGATTCTGAGCACAACTACTGGCAATATGCCATGCACATCATGACTGATATTTCTTGTTAATCCTTTGCCGGAAAAACTTTTGGAGCATAAAGCAGGCATGCTAACCTTGTGGCGTGTGAAGTTTTAGTCAATGAATTACTGATATTCTTGTCAATCCTTTGTCGGAAAAACTTTTGGAGCATAAAGCAGGCACGCTAACCTTGTGGCACGTGAAGTTTGTCAATGAATTACCGAAATTCTTTTTTTGTTGTTGAGTTCTATTGTAAATTTGAAAAGTTAGCTTAACACTTGCTTCCCCCTCGCTTTGTCTTGCTGTTTGGGCCCATGTAATAGCTTTTAAATTTTAAGTATTGATTTGTTGAAGTCTTCAAGGTATCAGTTTGCCTAATCGTATTTTCCTGTCTAGTCTAACCTGAACTTGTACTGTAATGAAAAACGGCAGTCCAACTCATCATCCAGTATATAAGTCGATCGTGCTTAAATGCAGAAAGCTATACACTCTAGAGATTAATATATTAATTCGCAATTGCAATATTACGTTTCCAGTAGATATGAGTTATTATGTTCATGAAGAAATCCCTTTTTTAGACTTCCAAATACTTGTGGAATGTGTATTTATTACATTATTCTGTGCATTCTCTTCTACATAGACCTTTGTAAAAGATTCCGCTGTTTGTTATTGCATGGTCTGAACTCTGAATATATACATGAGATTCTTATATCATCGATGAGTTATTGAATTACGATCATATGTGCTTTACACTGAATGGTACTGAATTGGGGTTCCTTGTCAAATCCCAGAGTACTGTTTTTTTCTGCATCCCCTGTATGATTCCACCGGGTTTTTGAGTTTCAACCGGTATGATCTTCATTTTTGAACCATTGGTTGGTGAGTATGAACAACTTTTTCTGAGTGAAATGTCAAGAGACCACTTGGAAACTGGCTTTACCGTATTGAGTTACAATCTTGAGTTTGAGTAGTCCTTGAAGAATTGACGACATAGTTCTGCTTGATAAGGAATACTTTAACAAGGGGTATCACTCTCATGCCAATTCTGGGAAAGTTTTGTGTCTTATATTCTTTTCTAAAATGGAATGGTCAAGAAAATCTTTGAATGGTTCCTGTCATATGCACGCTTAATGCTTCCTTCTCTTCATGTGTTGTGTTTAGAAGCACTCACATGCCCACATGCGCATGCTCATCTACGTCATTCTCAAGTTTGACTTTAGGCAAATGGAAGCGTCTGCCGCCTAATCCAAAATCCAAATGCATAAGATATGCTTTATTATCAAAACGAGAGAAACCTTCCCTCTCTTCCCAAACAGTTTTATTATAGTTAGTTTGTCATTGACAAAATTTTCAGCCGGATTTTCATGGGATTTACTTTTTTTCTCTCTCTTTCCATCCTTTTTTTTTTTTTTTTTTTTCTCCATGTGGTGTTTGATTACAGGGATATATGCTTGTAATTCTAAATATAGCATATAGGTAAATAATACGCCAGTTTCGCCAATTTATAAGATTGTTTTCGTTCATTGAACAGCTCTGAAAGTATGGTTAGTTTACAATCCAAAGCACAATTGACAACTATCATATGTTTGAATTCAACCACATCTAGAAGTATCAACTGGTTTTCCAACTCTTTATATAAAGTGTATACTTTTTTGAATGGAAATATGAACTGTCTATAATAATAGTAAAATCATGGAGCACGCGCATTTATATAGTTATATTCAAACCGTGAAGCAGTGAACACTGAACTTTGACGCTAAAATATTCTTCTTTATATTATGTTTGGTAGGGATGAAAGAAACATGGAAGGAAAGAAAAAGTAAAAGGCATATAAAATATGAGTGATAGAAAATAAAACATTTTTCTCTCATGTTGTTTGGTACATAAGAATAAAGAAAATAAGTAGTAATAAAATAATAATTTAGTATTTCAAACATATTATTTTATTTTGAAATTATAGACAAATTAGTAAATCTATTTTGAATCTAAGTTAGAAAAAAAAATCATCCACTTCTCCTTCTAATTTGGAGAGTAAGTATACAACGCGGTGGGGTCCATAATAATGTCTTTCATTCTTTTTTTCTTTCCATCTTATTTTCTTTCTTACCAAACAATAATTTTCACTTTATATGCACTTTTCCCTTATAAATTTTCTTTTCTCTCTTTTTTTTACTCTACTAAATATAGCCTTGCGTTTGATGAAAACGATAACTAAAATGAATAGCTTCACAAAAAGTCTGTGAAGACCGAAGAATAATTAAAAGTATTATCTGAATATAAATTTGTCACGAGTTGTCTTGTAATAAATCTTCTTCATCATACATATATATATATATATATATATATATATATATATATATATATATATATATATATATATATATATATATATATATATTAGGCTATCTCCGACCTAAAACTCTATTTTAAAACAATCAAAACTCTAAAATGGAGCAATATTATTTTATATATTTTTTTCTATCTCTAACTCATTACTCCAAATACTATACTAAAAAGAATATTCACTACATTAAAAAAGAATATTCTCTATTTTTTACTCAAATCTCTTTTTTACCCTTAGAATATAATGTAGAAATCAACTTTTATATGAGGGTATATTTGGTAATTTGACAAGAAAAAAAAATAACGCAATGTTATCGCTATAGTGCCGCGCCATTAATGGCGAGACACTGTAGCGTTTCTCCATTTTGGCGTATAATTTGCTGCCCAATTGGAGTGGATTTGGTGCACTATTTCAGCTAAAAGCGGCATTTTGCTGCATGACTGGAGATGGCCTTAGGAGACATAAAACTATAAAAATGTTTAAAATGAATCTTAGTTAGAAAAAACATGAAACTAACTTCACATTTTCGTGGTGGCATAGAAATGGTTGGTTCCGGTTCTCAAATCCCATTTTTTTAGGGTTAAATATAGTAATGATCCTTAGATTATACTGATTCTACCATTTTGGCATCTCAAATTCTCAACTTACATAGTATTGACCCATAAATTATATAATTATTATAGTGATGACCCGTTTGTAAAAAAAAAATAATTTTTTAACAGAAAATAATCATCTACAAAGTGTATAATTAGGCATTATTTATTTATATGAGTCTGAATCTCGTTTTCAACTATAATTACTAAACTATGTGCTTTGCATATGAATCATTTAAGTTAAAAATTAACAGTTTGTGAAAAAAAAAATGGTCATTGTTACAATAATTGCATAAATCTTTATAGTTTACTGTATAAATTAAAAATTCAGTCTCATTTTTTATTATAGTTATCAAATTATGTGCTCTATAATAATTTATTTCTATTAAATATTTAATAATTTATGACAAAATAATAATTATTATAACAATTACATAATTCTGAGTCTATGTAAGTTGAAAATTCAAGGATTCAAATATTATTCAAGGATTCAAATATTATCATAATTCATGACCATTAGTATCATTAACCCATTTTTTTAGAAAAGATTTCCTCGAGGAACTCCTAACTTTCCCTACTTAATAGGAAAAGAGAAAGAAAAGGAAAATTCCAACTTTCCCTAAGGACCTGGATTCTTAATTGTCAAAATTGGCCCAAGTAAGAACTAGCCAGCCGTTAAGAAGAATCATATGCCAAAAATACAGGGAACTTTCCAAGGAGGTTCCTTACATTATTAACACATTCTTATTTTTCCTTTTTCTATTGAATATCATACTTTATAATATTTCATAATTCATACGTTCATATCCCACCATGAGATTACAATATTCTATACAGAGATTCATCAATATGGACGGTTGTGGAGCTCCGGACCATTGAATATATGATATGCCCACGATGCATCAGATACTTGCTCACCTATTTGTGTTTACGAGGACTAGGTGGGAGGAGTCTGAAGGGGCTTTAAAAGCGGAGTTTGCCATTTCTATTCAGCCTCTTTCATTGGCCTACGCTCCCAGAAGCCGTAAACTCCTTGTGCCCTTCTCCTCCTTTCACATTCCGAGAGCCAAGGCGTTAAAGGGTACTTTTTTCAACCTTCTCTTTCTCTTTCTCTGTCTCCGACTTTTTATTTTTATTTTTTTGCTTATTCAACGATCGGATCTGGGTCTGTTTTACTATGCCATATTTTCTGCTTTTTCTTTTTATTTTCTGAGTTTTGCCCTGCGTTTTGGTTCCGGGTATTGTTCTATTTGCGTTTTTGTCTTAAACCAGAAAAGGGTCTTTGTGATCTCGCTGTTTTGCATCTGGGATTGTTGGATCTTACCATTTTTCAGTTTAGTATGCTTGGTTTCATTAGATCTCTGTGTGGTTTAGCTTTTTCTCAAGTGGGTTTGACTGAAAGGATTGAAATTTTAGATTTTTTTGATTGTGTTTAGATTCACTGTGTGCTAGATCTTTGTTAGACTTTAATTAGATAGTTATGTTTTAATAATGAATTTCTGATGTGACATCTCTTTTTTTGGCTAGTTATCATTTGTTTGGTGGTGAAAAGTTGTTTTATTTGTTACGGAAGTATTTTTTTTTCCTCCTGCTGTGGTTATGAAAAAAATCTAATATTTCAATTCGGATGCTCATGATGGATTTGCCTTTGTAATTTTTTATGTAACATATTTTCTTTGATCTTGGTCGTTGTTATGTTTATAAGACTATTTATATATATTATGTTTTCCGCCTTAAATTTGGGGGACTGTTGGATTTATCCCCATCTAAACTCGTTGGTAGGACTGATTATTTCACGTAGTTTAACAATGGATATACATGTATTTTTTTTCCTGAAACATTATTTGTGAATGTAAAAGCAGTTGAATGATTTTGTGCCATATCAAAATAGTTCGTTCTCTTACCGTAATACTGTGATATGTTTTTTCAGGGGCGATCTTTTTGTTTGTAAGTGATGGCTGAGAGGCACCAACACCCGAGTGTGATGCAAAAGTTTGCTGGTCAACTCCATCTGGGTTCCAGCCTTTCCCATGATGTTCAAAACCGCTATGGCAGTCTTCCTAGGCCTGCCATCCAGCAAAGGCGTTTCTCGTACGGAAACTATTCCAATGCCGCATTGCAGTATCCTATGATGCCATCAAGCCGAGTTACCAGTGATCTGTCAATGGTAACTTCAGCCTCGTCGCCTGTTTTTGTCCAAGCCCCATCAGAGAAAGGAGTTGCGGGCTTTGCCATTGATTTTCTGATGGGTGGAGTTTCAGCTGCTGTGTCCAAAACCGCTGCTGCCCCAATTGAGCGTGTGAAGCTCTTGATTCAAAACCAGGATGAGATGATCAAGGCTGGTAGGCTTTCTGAACCTTACAAGGGTATTGGAGATTGTTTTAGCCGTACAATTAGAGACGAAGGATTTGGATCATTGTGGAGAGGGAACACAGCTAACGTCATCCGTTATTTCCCAACTCAGGTTTGTTTGTCATCTTTCTTTGGTGTCTGTCTGTCTGTCTCTCAAGTTGTCTTATTCCCCTGTGCTAAGCTAACCATGTTTGTCTTTTGATTTAAAAATGTTAGGCTTTGAACTTTGCATTCAAAGATTATTTCAAGAGGCTGTTTAACTTCAAGAAAGACAAGGATGGATACTGGAAATGGTTTGCGGGTAACTTGGGATCTGGTGGTGCTGCTGGTGCCTCTTCCTTACTCTTTGTTTACTCTCTCGATTATGCCAGAACCCGTCTTGCAAACGACGCTAAGGCAGCAAAGAAGGGAGGAGAGAGGCAATTCAACGGCTTGGTTGATGTCTACAGAAAGACTCTCAAATCCGATGGTATTGCTGGCCTTTACCGTGGTTTCAACATCTCTTGTGTTGGAATCATTGTCTACCGTGGTTTGTACTTTGGAATGTACGATTCTTTGAAGCCTGTGGTACTAACCGGGAAGCTGCAGGTAAGATTGGTTATGAATTCACATCATTTTATAGTCACGTTATAAGAACTTCGCATTGTTTGTTGGTGACCTATAACGAGTTGCTTATAACATTTCTGATATGAAGATTTGTTTTGAATCTTGTTACACGTCTTGGTAATAACTTGTCTGTTTTTCTTTTTTTTTTTTTTTTGTCTTCTTTCTTTGAAAAAATTTCAGGATAGTTTCTTTGCTAGCTTTGCTCTTGGTTGGGTTATCACCAATGGTGCTGGTCTTGCATCCTATCCCATTGACACTGTTCGCAGAAGAATGATGATGACATCCGGTGAAGCCGTCAAGTACAAGAGCTCTCTTGATGCATTCTCTCAAATTCTCAAGAATGAAGGTGCCAAATCCCTCTTCAAGGGAGCTGGTGCCAACATCCTTCGTGCTGTCGCCGGTGCTGGTGTCCTTGCTGGTTATGACAAGCTTCAGGTTCTTGTTTTCGGAAAGAAGTACGGTTCTGGTGGAGCCTAAACAACTTGAAGAAAGTTGCATGAGAACTCCCACCGATTTTTCCATAGACGTTGATGAAAATGTTTCTGAATTTCCTTTCATGATTTTAGTCGGGAAAATTTTTTACTCAATAACCAACCTTAGTTTAGAGGATTGTTTCCTGAAAATTGTTCCTTTTTGAAGGATTTTTGGTTTTGCATAATTATTGATTATAAGAGCCGTTGAAGGCTCATTTCATTTTTGCTACTTATTATTCACATCAGCAACTTTAAATTATATGTCTCATCAGTTAGATTATTCATTGGTAACATCAATCCATTCTGCCAGGTTTGGAACAGAAACCTTTTGTTGGTTTCTCTTTTTTTGTTTTTTGTTTTTAAATCTAACCGAAGCTATGTCGCAACGCACAAGGGGTGACTCGTTTTCTGCCGGGAATATATTATAATACTCATTTCAACTTATCACTTCAAATGCGTATTGCAAGTATAAGATATTGATCATTTTTTTTTTCTTGTTCATATAAATCACTATGGTTTCTACTTCACTCTATTTCCCGATGAAATTGTTTCTGTTTCTTTTATTATTTTAATTGGGAATTTTTTTTTTTACTCAATAACCAACCTAGTTTTTAGTGGATTGTCTCTTGAAACTTGTTCCTTTTTGAAGGATTTTTTTTTTTTTAATTTTTTTTTGAGTTTTTGCATAATTGTTGATTATAAGAGCTGTTGAGGCTCAATTCATTTTGCTACTTAATACACCGACTAATTTAATTGATATGCTTCTGAAATTCTCTGAGACCGTGCCTCATCAGTTGTATTATTCATTGGTAGCATAAATCCAATTATCCAAACTGCCACGGATGACCTTTTCGGTGCAGAAACTGTTTGTTGGTTTTCATTTTCTTCTTTCTGAAGAAGAAGCTTATAATGTGATAACATCATCAATCTGAGTTTGGTTATTCATCTTTGTACCTTGCAATCCATTATGCTTTGGCTATATTTATCAACATTGATTTTTAAATTAAAACTTGTAATTTATACATTCTTTAGGTCTTTCTCTGGTCAAACACGAATTATTAGTTATGACCATCAAATTTACCAAGATGCTATTTTAAATTTTAAACAAAATTTTACTCCAAAAAAAATAAAATAAACATAATTCAAATTTAAAGCTACTTGAAAAAAAAAAAAAAAAGAAAGAAACGGCCAGCAAGCCTTCCCAATAATAACTAAGTTAATAAAAGCAAAATTATATATATTTGCATTGCATTGTTTTAATTCAATTTTTTTTTTTAAATTTATATGACCAAGAAAGATGATACAAATTTGTTAGAAAATTTAAATCTAAATCATATTGTTATTACTAACTAAAAACGCAAGTACGCTCTAAATAAAAATGCTATTATGTGACAAAAATATAAAATAAAATAAAAACCTTCAAACAGCTTTAGTGTGAATTTCCCGCCAACGCAGAAATGCCAAAGTCCAGAGTCCAAACTCGAAAGGGGCCTAATTCGTTCGCAACGGCTAGTGTGTGTGTTAATCTCCCGACGGCGCAGAAATGCCCGCAATAAAATCTGATCGATGAGCTTTCGGGTGTTGGTCGGCCTCGGATCTCGGCGTCCGTCGCCATTGCCAAAGCCATCCATTCTCTCCCTCATTCTCATTCACACTCGCTCCGCTCTTCCGCCGCACAGAGACAAACCCACCAGCTGGAACACAACCCACACCTTTGTTCGAGCCCATCCACTCCTTTCTCTTCTAGAGGATTGCGAATCCGTTTCCCATTTGAAGCAAATCCAAGCCCGGATGACCGTTACGGGCTTAGTCTCCGACGCATTCGCCTCGAGTCGCCTTATCGCCTTTTGTGCGCTATCCGAATCGCGAAACCTTGACTATTGCGCCAAGATTTTGCTCAACGCGGAGAACCCAAACGTGTTTTCTTGGAATGTAGCGATTAGAGGGTTTTCCGAAAGTGAATCGCCGTGGGAAGCGGTTGTTTTGTATAAGCGGATGTTGCAGGATGGTGGGTCGAGGCCGGATAAGTATTCGTTCCCTTTGATGCTCAAAGTTTGTGCTTTGTTGCAGTCGAGTTTGATGGGTTTCCAGGTTATTGGGCATGTGTTGCGGTTGGGTTTTGGTTCCGATTTATTTGTTCACAATGCGATGATTCATATGCTTGTGTCGTGCGGAGATTTGGTGGCTGCACGTAAGCTGTTTGATGAAAGTTCTGTGAGAGATTTAGTTTCTTGGAATTCGTTGATTAATGGGTGTGCTCGGGCAGGATTAGCGTACGAGGCGTTGAGGTTGTATCGGGACATGGAGGCAGATAGAGTTAGGCCGGATGAAGTTACAATGGTTGGGTTGGTTTCTTCTTGTGCCCAACTAGAGGATTTGAGCATGGGGAGAGAATTTCATCGATTTATTGAAGTAAATGGACTGAATTTAACTGTTCCTCTGGGTAATGCGCTTATGGACATGTATGTGAAGTGTGGTAATCTTGAAGCAGCGCAAGAATTATTTAACAACATGGTGAATAAAACTGTCGTTTCATGGACTACAATGATAGGGGGTTATGCCAAATTTGGGTATTTGGATGTTGCTCGGCAGCTTTTGTATGAAATACCGGAGAAGAATGTTGTGCCATGGAATGCAATGATTAGTGGCTATGTCCAAGCAAAGCATGGTAAGGAGGCATTAGCTCTGTTTCATGAGATGCAGAGTAGTAATATTAAGCCTGATGTGATTACCGTGCTTGGCTGCTTATCAGCATGCTCACAACTTGGAGCACTTGATATTGGGATTTGGATTCATCGTTACATTGAAAAGCATCTCATTTCTTCAAATGTTGCCTTGGGAACTGCTCTTGTTGACATGTATGCCAAATGTGGAAACATCACAAAGGCTCTTCAGGTGTTTCAGGAAATGCCAGGAAGAAACTCCTTGACTTGGACTGCTATCATTTGCGGTTTAGCTGTTCACGGCCATGTGCATGATGCCCTATTTTGCTTTGAAAAGATGATTGATACAGGGCTAATGCCAGATGAGATCACATTTATAGGGGTTTTATCTGCTTGCTGTCATGGAGGCTTGGTTGAAGAGGGCCGCAAGTATTTTTCCCAAATGAGTTCCAGATTTCATCTTTGCCCCAACCATAAACACTACTCCTGCATGGTGGATCTTCTTGGTAGATCTGGTCTTCTGGAAGAGGCTGAAGACCTTATTAATAGCATGCCTATCAAGGCAGATGCTGTGGTTTGGGGTGCATTGTTTTTCGCTTGTCGTATTCATAAAAATGTCGTGATAGGAGAAAGAGCAGCTTCCAAGCTTCTTGAGTTGGATCCTCATGACAGCGGAAATTACATCTTGCTTGCAAGTATGTATGGGGAAGCAAGTATGTGGGAGGAGGCAGAGAAGGCACGGAAGGTGATGAAAGAGAGAGGAGTGGAGAAGACTCCTGGTTGTAGCTCAATTGAGGTTAATGGCATTGTATGTGAGTTTACAGTCAGAGACAATTTGCACCCTCATTCCAAACTAGTATATGACTGCTTGGTTATGTTAACAAGAGAAATAGAGACTGTTGGTTCTGAACCGGATATTCATACATTCAGGGATATCTTTCTGCTTGGTTCAGAATTTGGCTAAGGAATTTCTTTCTTTTAGCAGCTGAGCTTTCCGTCTGGTTCTTTAAAAGCAAAACTAAAGAAACAAAAAACAAAAAACTTGGTTTGTTTCAGGAAGCTCATTTTACCATATTAGGAGATGCTGAATCTAAGAAGGTAGAAGAGTGCCGTAAGGACCTGGTGTTTTTAATGGTGAAGAGGTGTCCACAGAGTGCATTTTCAAAGGAACACCGTCAATTTCTTTTTGTCTCCATCGAAGTTAAGAACCCTCTGAAACTGTTTCTCTTTTCGTTTACTCGTATGACTATAAAATTGTTTATCATTACATACGCGTCTTTGTTAATTAACAGTACGAACATTATTTCGTTTTGGGTTGCTTTTCTTTGATGGGTTGCTTTTCTTTGACTCCAAACGGTTTACACTGTGCAGCGCAGGTGTTTTACCAGGAAAACTGGTAATTATCCCTTGAACCTTTGTTGAACCAATTTACCAGCTCATCAGCATTTTCATCTTCTAGAAAGATGTCAAGAGTTGCTTGAATGTCTGTTTTTAATCTGGTATGTTTTGCACCAGAAGATCAGTTTTTTAGGAGAAGCACTCAAAGGAGCAGGAACTCCAGGACTTAAACTTTTGCTATAATACCTGGATGAGAAAATTTGAGCAAGTTGGCTCCCGTACTGTTGTCCTACTGGGACCGACATAACACCAGGAGGGAGTCTACTTTTCACATCCACAATCAGGCTAATAAATTCCTCTTTTGTTGGAATTGTTTGTCTGCATGGATATGAACTGATTCTTTGATAAGTGACAGGTGGAAAGTCAAGAAGGATTAGATGGATGTCTCGTGAAGAGATTAAATGCCAAAGAGTAGTTTTGCATCTGCTTGAATGAGTGGGGCAGGTCTTAGGTTCCAAGTTGCACTGAAGACCCGGGAAATATTTCTAGTAAGAATTGAGTTACGAATGCTACTTACTAACGTTGGTACTTCTCCCTAGTCTAGTTTTCCTCTTCAACAGACAAATATTTCTTCTTTCTTTATGAAAGACAAATCCCTTTTGCAGTACAACGAAATGAATACAAATCATTTGTGTACCAAATTTCATGACTAATTATTTGCACAGAAGCTTGAGAAAAGGTGCATATGGGGATTGAGCACAAACTCCTGACTAAGAAGTATGAACTCAACTCCTGAACAGAAACGTTTGTAAAGAGAACGTGTTTAAGGAATGGACTTTTCTTTTTATTTTTCCAAACATTTCTCAACTCAGTAGCCAGCCAGCCAGCCAGCCAGCCAGCCAGCCAGCAGGCTTTTGGGATGCCAATGATAGATATTGTTCTCAAGAGTTGGTATGCCACGTAGGCAGACAAAAAGGAAGAAAAGCATATAATGATGTGTTCTTTGCCTTCACTTGCACGCCGGGTTTTTGTTCCATCCTGATCACTCACTCATTCATGTCTGCTTCTTAGTGACCTATTGTGCTCGTCTCTCTCTTTCACATGGATGACAGCCTTTGCCATTTTTGGTCAGAGCTGTGTGGCTACCACCACCCATGGCTGCCCAACAGCTCCAATTCACCCAATAAAAAGTGATTGGAGACCAATGTAATCAGTGATAGGTAGAAAAGTTTTCATTCGGGTCAGCACTTGAAAGGGAGAAATGTTAAAGGAAAACAAGGGATACTGGTAATGAGGTCCCGCATAGATCAACGGTCTATCGATAGACGGTCGTAACAATCGTAAATTTTTATCATTGTAACAAAAATTTTCATGTGTCGAAGAGGTTGATTGTGCCTTGTTGAGTTTGGCAACAAAATTTATATTTCTAATTAGACTAGTGCTTCAATGTGAGCTTATGGGAAGTTAGGCAGTGTATGAAAGGTAATAGTTTAACTACTTTGGAAGTCTATATGAAATTATATCAAACACTTTCAAATGTGGAACGGGTAGAGGATACAAATAGAGAAGAATAATTGTTAATTGCACCGCAATTGGCAGAGGACCTAATCATAGCCTGTAATGAGCGCACACACATGCCACATTGAGGCACTCTTTTACTTTTTGGAATTATTTCATTTGTGGACCTCAAACCCACATGTTGGAAATCCCACGCAAGCTTTCCTAACACATGAGAACTCTTCAGCCACACGTAATAAAGTAGACCCCACGAGAGAAATTCCAAAAAGTCTCTGTATAATTGATTCTTCATCATGCTATTTTTTTTCCCGAATAAATAATTTCATCTGCCCGTATAACATGCAGAAAGAAATATATGCTCAATCTTTATTTAATTCTACAATCTGCAATGCCCAGCAAAAGAAAACCTCATGTAATCCATAATTCATCCATATTGTCTTTACAGCTTGTATTCAAGGGCCATAAATCTAAGGTTCTGATCCCTCTTCCTTGGTTCAACATAAAAAGCGATGATTCTAGTGGTATGAACACTCATATTAAATATTTAACCTTCTTGAATTTAGTACCAAAATTTTGTATTCCCAATTCAGACATGTTCTTTTTTTTTTTTTTTTGTGGCTAAAATTCACACATGTTCTTGACTTGAACAGAGAGACCACTACAATAGAAAAGTTTCATTTTTTTTAAATAAAAAAACTCCATTTGTAATATATAAATAAATAGGTGTATAGATACAAGAAATATGGTGATTTTACTTATTTTTTTTTGTTTTTGAAAAACTAAGTAAAATGTTGAAAAGAGGGAAAAGGGGAAGGAGGATATTTGCTTCAATTGATGAGTTCTTTTGTGGGTTGATTCCTAACGAACCTCAACGGACACCAACTTCCTTTGGGAGGAGTCAATATGGTTTTGTTTTGGTGATCTCAATTCAACCAAAATTGATGGCCCTTTTGCTACACGTAAGCCAACCACTAATTACAAAGCCCAACCACAATGTTCAACCATGGCATTTTTGGCATGCCAAGTGGGGCATTGTGATATTACAATGTGACACTTCGTTTTTTGAGTATTCTTTTCAAAAGAGAAAAAAGAGGTTTGTATCAAGACTTTTTATGTACGAAACAAAAGATTCCAGGACAAATATGATTTTTCCTCATTCATTTTCCAACAGATTTCATCAATAGGGACACACAATAAATGCTAGTACTTCAAAACTTAATACTTAGCTCTGCTTCTCCTCATACATTAATTACATAAATTTGATGCCTTCCCCAATAAAAGTGAAACATACCACTTACTAAAGGTGCAAAATATTTGTGAAATCAAAATTTCATAACAAAGGGTAAGTAAGTAGTTAATCTCAAGCTCCCACATTTACCACAATAGGTATGATAGTCAAAACTAGTTGGTGGGTTTTGGTTAATGGCTTGTTTGGTGGGAAAGAAACTAAATCACAAAATTACCTTAGGATAAAACTAAGTTTGATTTATGTCACCAAAAAAAAAAAAGAAAAAAGAATGAAGAAAGAACAGGTGGTGGGTAAGGAAGGTAGCCAGGGATAAGACGGGCAACTGTTAAAGCAGGAAATTTTTTATAAAAAAAAAAAAAAAAAAAGCAGAGAAATGGCTTTTAATTTAATGAGTGATCATCCTTTTTATCCTGTGACGCGTGACACCCGATCCCATTCTCTCTCTTTCTCTCTCCACCAACGGACTTCGCGTGTATCTCAAACCCATTCTCTCTCTCTCTCTCTCTCTAATCTCTCTCTCTGCTTAAAGAGACGAAGTCACAGAGGAGAGAGAGAGAGAGAGAGAGAGAGAGAGAGAGAAGAGGTTAAAGCTTTGATGATTCTCTCAATGGAAAGCTAGCTATCTATCCCTTCTGGTCTCAGAAACAAGCCGAAGCTATTCCAATGGAGAAAAGCGATCAATGTCGGTTCTTTAATCTCTCGCTTTCACTTCTTTGGAATCATCTTTTTTATTATTAATTATAAATTTATTTCTCTATATTTTGCTCTGATCCGTCGAGCATTTCGCCTTCTCTTTCTCTTTCTCTTTCTCTTTCTCTCCGTATTTTCCCGAGAAAATTTTGTTCTCTAATTGCGGTGAGACTGAGATTTGATTTTTCTCACCTCTTCTTGATTTTTTTTTCCCTTGCTTATTCTTGGATATTCATTCACATTCTACAATGAGGTATTTGCAGATTTTTTTTTTTTAAAAAAAATTAAATTTAATAGTGGAAAATGCGAACTGGATATAGTCTATTTTTGTAAAGGCGAATGCTATAGTTTCCATACATTGATCTGTTTCATAATTTTCATCGTTTGTACGCAAATGATTTAATCGAGTATTTATTGATATTTTTCCTCAAAATTCTTTGAACGTTATTTTTTTAATAAAATTATTTCTTTCAATCAGAAAATGGAGCGTTTCCAAATTTGGTTCAAGAAATTAACTTCATGAGAGTTTATACACATGTGGATGAATTTTTATTGTGTTAATTTGATTTTTGGGCCACATTTGCAGGAATTGTAGGGAGGCATAAAGCTTATAGTTTTTTTTTTTTTTTTGGATTGCTTGTGGAGACTCGATTTCGTCGAATAAGATCAGGTTGACGCATATTTTATTTTTATTTTGATTTGTTTTTATTTGCATGATTCATTGTCCGTGTAATTCGTTAGATTTTTATTCTTCTATTATGTGCATATTTTTGTGTTACAGATTAGTTGTTAAAAATGAGTTGGAACCAACACATGGAGGTTCATTACGTTAACACTAGTTATCCTTATAGCTCGGCGGGTAGCTTTATGGAATATTTTGAAGGTCTTACATACGAACATGTGAATTTCATTTTTTCTGGCGCTTCACATGCTCAGGTACTTTCTTATGAAATGTCTCTGAGTATTTGTTGGTTATATATAGCGAACTTAGCTACGATAGTATGTATCATCGATTGGAGGATTGGAAATATGCAATTTTGAACGCTGTTTCTTGTTTATGGACAGGATTTTCCTGGAGTTTTTATGTTACTTATATATGTCTCATTTACTTTTCGTCTACCATGAAATTATGAGGTGTTTGTCCGCATTATGTTTATTGTCGTCTTTTAAAATCACTGTGATTATTACATTATTGGCATGTAAAATTAAGATACTCTGACTTTATTTTTGCAGGAGAGTATCTACCCTTCCCCAAGTACTAGTTTTTACAAGTCCGGGTTATCTGAGCCTGGGAGCGGTTTCTATTATGATGCTGCTCATGCTTATGAGGTCCATGATTATGACCTTAGAAGTCATGATGAGTATAGGAGGCCCTCGGAGAACTCTTCAACAATGAACACTGAACGGACTGCAGCAGCGAATTCAGGGTGGGAAGGAAATTCAAACATTAATACACGTGACAATCCTGTAGAATGTGAGTTCTTAGATTTTACTTTTCATTTTCTTTCTTTTAAATAGGTTTTTAGATTTGTAGTACTTCTTTCTTTTGGGGGGTCCTTTCACGAGCCACAATAGAAAAAAGAACTCAGTATATTCTTTACTTGGGCTGTAGTAGATGTTGGCAGTAGTGGTGCAAGTGATTTTCTGTTGCTTGGCAGTTTTGTTTGAAAGAATAAGAAGGAGGAGTCGAAAGCATTTCAAATAGTACTTTGCAAATTTTTTGGTGCACTTGGCTAGAGAAAGTAGTAGGTGAGGAACATTGATAACTGAGTCAAAACTAAGCTTTTTCACAGGCTGGAGAAGAGGGGAGTCATTATTTTTTCTGTCTTTAGAGCTTTGGATTCATTTACAATTTTTGGCTATTTTATATAACCTAATGACCATGTGCTATTACGTCCCTCATCTTTACTATCCTTCAATGTTATTCCTGCCTACTGCAAGAATTGAATTTTGAACTACTTGTCTTTTAATTAAGTATAATCCTTATACTTTTCAGGCCCACGGAGACATCACAGTTCTCGTGATTATCAGGTATGTAGGTCATATTAGTGGTCTCTGTCTAACACTCACACATTGACAAATTTCCTTCCTAAAATACGTTTTCTCAACAAAAGTCCATATTGCTTTAGATTAGTGTTGTATACTTGTCATTTTCTTAGATCAATGTTGTGATGGTTTTACTTAATGAATTGAAACATTTTTTCTTTAAAAAAAAAATTATGCAGGTCATTTGGCAAGATAACATTGATCCTGATAACATGACTTATGAGGTTAGAGTTTTAAAAGATCTGTGACATTCCCTTCCTCTTGATTCATACACGTCTTTATAAAATTAATGCAAAATTTGTAAATTGTTTTTCTTCTGATTATGGAAGAATTAATAATATTGCATTATCTCGTGAAAGGATGAAACTTTTGAACATACAAGTTTTTGTTAGAAATTTCTAAAAATGCACTTGAGAATTAAGAAGTCTATTAATTGGGTGTAGGAAATTTCACTTTTGGAATGTGTTTTATATGCCAGGCTAGTTTTATTATTCGAGAGTTGGTCATAAAATCTCTGTTTGAGATTGCGGGAAGGAAAACTTTGCTAAGCAGATCATGTGTTTAAGCTGGCTTCATGCCTTGGCTTATGAGATCATATATTCACATTCCTTATAAAATTTCTTCCCAATTCCATTTTTTTTCTTTTTTGGTTGATTGGGAAGAACTCCACTCTACACACTTTGAAAGTTTAAGCAAATTTCGTAGGTGCAGAGGCTATCCCATTAAAAACCAATACACACTCTTCCCACTAGTGTAGGAGAATTCACAAAAAGAATTGTCCCTCATTGGTGGGAAGAGTATCTGTTGGCATTGAAAGAGGTGCCTCTACACCTTTTCCACAGCTAGAAGTGATAAACCCTTGGAGTGTGAACACGTACAACTGGTTACTTATTATTCTTACTGTTTATCTGAGCTATGGGAATATCGTTTGACCTTCAGGAATTACTCGAGTTGGGTGAGGCAGTTGGAACTCAAAGTCGAGGTCTCTCCCAGGAGCTCATTGCTTTGCTTCCGGTATCAAAATACAAGTGCAGCTTCTTCTCAAGAAAGAAATCACGAGATGAGAGGTATACATTCGAACTTACAAATTGAAACCAACCAACTATTCTAGTAATTTTGATGTTTATGCTTTTACATTTATACATATTTTTTTTCGCTCTCTGGGAACTCTTTTTGTCGTCATCATTTTTGTTTGTGCCGTTAATATTTCCATCCACTATTTTTCCTGTACCCACTAACGTTACTAGAAGAAACTTCAGAAAACTATTACTTATAATAAGATATATTTAAGAAATTTAGGAAAATCCCTCTAGATGGAACCTTTTATTGGCTGGGGCTAGTGTGAGATCATATTTTATGGAAACATTGTTCTTCCCGATCAATTAAACCTGTTTATTCTGGGTGGATGTGGATGTAGATGTGTGATTTGCCAGATGGAATATAAAAGAGGCGACCGGCGGATGACTCTACCATGCAAGCATGTCTACCATGCTGGTTGTGGCACCAGATGGCTAAGCATCAACAAGGTAAACTGTTGGAGTTTTAAGACAAAACACACAGCTAACAACTAGTTTGTTATAGTCGCCTCCCAAAATTTTTTATCTGACAATCTCTACACATTTTATCTAGGCTTGCCCCATATGTTACAAAGAGGTGTTCGGTGATGCATCAAAACGCTAGGATTACATTGTTGAGATGCATAAAGAAGAGAGCATTTGTTTCTCTGTTCCTCAACTTCGGGTATCTTTCTTCCATATACAAACGATGTGTGTTTTAGTTTTCTACCTTTCTTTTTTGTTCTCTTCTTTTTCCTGAAATTAGTTTTTCCACTTTGTTAGAAGCATAGCATTGTATTAGCCTTTATAATAAATATGAAATTTCTGAGTTAGAGGTAGGACTTTGCTTTCAGTTCACTCGTTTTCCTTCACTTATTTTGAAAAAACTTGTACAGCTCCGACTGTGAAAGAATGGTGTGTTTCTCTCTCTCTCTCTCTCTCTCTCTCTCAAATTAGTTGTGGAACATTGTTATAGACGTATGTAGTTTACTTTAGATGTTTGAATTTGGTAGTCAATTGGAAAGGCTCATCCGGAATTTGGTAAAAATCAGCCTGTCATTAAATTTAAGGACATTGAAGGTCAACGTAGATGTATCACACAAGAGTGAATTTTCATTTCCCTAATAGTGTTTTAAGATTTGCTTTCATTCTATTCCGCTCTTTTACTAAAGAGAAAAGCCGCACACTTACCCTGGCCATTTAGGCCTCGTTTGGTGGCCTGGACTAAGGGTTGGGATTGGACTCTTTTGTCCAGTCTCATGTTTGGGCCCAAGGGGAGATTGGACAAAGGAGTCCGGCCCTCTTTTTAGTTTCCTTTCTATGGGACTAAATTAATACAACTAGAAGCTGGGTTAATTTAGTCCCAAGCCCAGCACTTTTTTTTTCCTTTTTTTTTTCCTTTCTTTCTTTAATAATTTTTTTAATTAATATAAATATATATAAATATTAATGAAATTCCAACTTTTATTTTTGAACTAAAAAATATATTTTTTCTCAAAAAAAAAAAAATTTTTATATACCTATTTTTCTTAAATAAATTAAAATCATATTATTTTATATAATCATCATTTAATTTATTTTTTCTATTTTTTGAAATATTTATTTATTTGTTTATAAATAAAATATAATTAGAACTACATTAAGAATAAATTTTATATTTACTTTGTCTTAGTCTTGTGTTGCACCAAATACATTACAGTACTAAATAATACTATCTAATCCAATTCAATCCCATTTAATAGTCTAATCTAGTTCAATCTAATCTTGCATGCCAAACGAGCCGTTAACGGTTTACCTACTCGGAAATGAAAATTTTTTTTCCTTCTATTTTTCATTATAGTATATTGTCGTACATCCCCAAAAAATAAAGTTAACATCTATTAAAATTAAATGTAAAATTTATTGTCTAAGTAACAATCATAATAAAAAATAAGTATGTTACATATTTTTTATTCTACACACATTTCA
Source organism: Trema orientale (assembly GCA_002914845.1). NCBI lineage: Eukaryota > Viridiplantae > Streptophyta > Magnoliopsida > Rosales > Cannabaceae > Trema > Trema orientale. Next base: position 652,930 of record JXTC01000097.1, on the reverse strand, counting down.
TATGATTTTCTGGTATATTATATATGTAATAATCGAGTAGGATAGGATCAAGTAATTGGTGGTTCTCTCTATATACGTACCCTACCCTGTACCTCGAGTATTTGAACTTGTATATTGATCACACCCCAAACTCAACCCGTTAAAGATAACGGGTGAAATTCTGTCTTGTTCCTGAGAGCCCTTGACTTGAAGAATGTGAGAGAGCATTTTCACCCTCAGCAGTTTTGAACTTTAACACTTCTCTTTTAGTTTTTTTTTTTTTTTTTTTTTTTTATAGCGATTTTTATTATAAAGCTCCAAATTTGTCATAATTTTTCCTAAACTGGTTGAAGTTTATTAACTAATTTGGACGTATATTTTGTACAAAATTACTGTATTTTTAAACAAGTTACTTAATGGTTTATGGCGCAAATGGTCCTCAAATTATCCAACTTGTAGGTCCTTAAAGTTTCAATTATGACAATTAAGTCTCTGAACTTTTCTATTTGAAGCATATTAGTTCTTAAGACAATTGCAATCTATTATTAAATTTTTGATCAAAAGTATACATGAAGAGCACGTTGTAGCATTTTAAAGTCTATTTAAAAGAAAATAAACTATATAAAAAGATTCAGAGAGAATGAGATATGTGTTATTTGCATTTTCAGAGTTATTAGAGCTGTAAATTTAGAGAAATTTTTTTTTTTATAATTGTTCATTTTAATGTTTGAAATTTCTAAATTATCTTTCAAGTATACTTTTAAATACAATCACTTCCTTTTCACATGTGTTTTTAGCTAAAAAATTTAAAAACATATTGTAATTTAGATAGTCTAGGAATCAAATTGCTATAAATCAAAAAGTTTATGAGCTTTATTGTTACAATTGGAACTTTGAGGACCAGTTATCACATACTGAATAGTTCAAAGATCATTTGTGCCATTAAATTAAGCACTATTTGATAAAAGTGACAATTTAGAATGGCTATTTTTAAAAAGACCCTCTTAAATGAAGGGAAATTAGGGGTATTCATGGTTTGGTTTTGTCGGTATGATGGTAAAGCCACAAACCAAACTAAATTATATGTTTACTTTGATTTGCCATCATTTGTTTCAAACTCTAAGGTAAAACCATAACAAATGATTTGGTTTGGTTTGTTTAGTTTCATCGATTTGCACTTTGTTTTATTTTGAACATTTTAAAATAAATTAATCCCACAAAAATTAAAAAAAAAAATACTTAGTTATAAAATTATTTTAATACAAAGATGTTTAAACTCATTTCAAAGCAAAATACAATACAAAGAAAGTGGCCAATTGAGGTTAGCTTAGTTGGTCTATTATTCTTGGAAATGTGTGGGAGAAGAAGAATTTAAATCTTAATTAGGCCAGTTTATGTATAAATTTTATAATAAAAATTTATTTAAAAAAAGATTAAGTTAGAAAAAAAAAATATGAATCTAGCACCTAGTAAATTTGCGCAATATAGTGTACACTATATTTTATAGACACTAATAAAAAAAAGAGTACATATTACATATTTGATTATATAAATATATGTATACATATACATAAAATCATATTTTAAAAGAGTGTCGTATTTTGGTTTGATTTCTATAATTTGACATGCTGAAATCACAAACTAAACTAGATCAATGGTTTTAAAAAAATCTAAGACCAAAACTAAACCAAACGAGAATAAAACCAAACAATTTGGTAAGCACCTGAACGGCTACTTATTTAACCTTAGGCCATTTGTCTAATGTTTATAGGGCTTCTTACTAAATTCCATGCCCAAAGTACTTAAAATTGAAAATTTTCGTATGGGATAAATTTTTTGAAAAAATCTTGGAATGATTTAGAAACATATTATTTTTTAAAAAATATTTTAGAAAAATAATAATTTTACTAAAATATTTAGAAAAATACCTATTTTTTTCAAAATTCTTATTCTTCAATGATATTTGAGATAATCAGTTGGGTTACTTGGGGAACCAATTCTAGTTAGTTGAAGTATCCAATTAATTTACCTCAGGTAACTTGATCAGTTATCTCAAGTGTTACGCCCCACTCCCGAGAACATGCACCGCATACTATAAGGCAAAGCCTTATAAATATGTAAGGCGTCTATCTATAATCCACAAAAATAAAGAATAATTAAACTTTAATAAATACTAATAAAATATGTGTAACTCAATAATTCTATTAAGTCTCTAAATGTTAAAAATTAACTATACAAAACACATATTATAATCTAATAAATTTGTACTAATTGACTTTTTCAGTCTTCATGTTTTTTCAATAAAAATGAAAGACTTTTTCTCTTTCACTCGTGAACTCAAATGCATCCCAATTATCTAGATAAGTTCTCTTTTAGTGAACCTCTTAACTGACGATCTTTAAAATATGGGAGGAAAAAATAAAAAGGTAAGCTAGAAACCCAGTAAGTAATCAATAACCTTAACTAACTAGATCAAGTATATATCATTTGAAAAAGTTAAATAATATATTTCAAAACAAAATCAATTTCAGAATGTAATAATTTTCATGATAATCAAATAAGATTATTTAGAAAGTCACTTTAACAAAAACATAAAGTAGGTTTTTAAAATCTATCGTTTCATTCTCATTCAATAATCAGTAATATTTTCAAATCACTTCTCATCAATTTTTGATAGCTATGGCTATACTTAACCCCTATGACTAGGTTTACATTTACTATGCTTAACCTTTGTAGTTAGGTCCACATTTACTATGTTTGACCCCTGTAGCTAAGTTCATATTTACTACATTTAACCCTTATAGCTAGGTCCACATTCAGTACGTACTATCCACATATAATCCTTGTGGAATGAGTCCACATTGCATAGTCACTGAAGAGAGTTTTAAAACACATTCATATACAATGACAGTTCAAAAATAATTTCACTTTTCTCATTATATCATTGTAATCATTTCTAAATAGTTTTCATGTAATAATGTTCAATAACAATGTCATATACTTGATACATTTATTACAGTTAACTTGTATAGCTAAGTCCACATTTACTACATTTGACCCTTGTAGCTAGTTCATATTTACTACATTTAACCCCTGTAGCTAAGTTCACATTCAGTATGTACTATCCACATATAATCCTTGTGGAATGGGTCCACATTGCATAGTCACTGAAGAGAGTTTTAAAACACATTCATATACAATGACAGTTCAAAAATAATTTCACTTTTCTCATTATATCATTGTAATCATTTCTAAATAGTTTTCATGTAATAATGTTCAATAACAATGTCATATACTTGATCTATATTTTTGTGTAAAATAATTATCAGATAGAATTAAAATATTTTTTAGACAAAACAATTGTTTCAGTAAAACAATTTTCTTTCAATAAAAGAACTTATTTGCAAAAAGTATATTTTCACTTGAAATTATATTTTTTAATAATATACTTTATAAACACGAGTTTATTAGAAACAATAAGATATTTAGTTTTTGTACAAAAAGTTACTAGAGTAGACCAAAAATTACTTACCTCGTTTGCTTTGCCTATTTAACAAAAATGATCAATATAATTGTTTAAGTATCTATTATCATATAAACCATATATAAGTATCAAATCATTGAGATCACACTCTAATTACACTAAGAATAATAACTAGTTGCTGTCCATGAACATTCTATGGTCAACTCTACTTCTCATAAGTAATCTCAATTTCCTACGATTCACAATAATTCTGACCTATCTCTAAAAATCACTGAATTTAGGAGACAAATTTTACAAGTAATGAGGATCGGAATAGTTTTAAGAATATAGTTGTGGGCTCCATTAGTGAGCCCTATAAAGCCTGAAAAGCAACTGCCACGTTTTACTAAAAACCGAAAATTTCAGATTTTTCCAGATTCGTAGTACTAATTTTAAATAGTTATAATTCTCTTATTATAAGTCTGTTTTTGACAAAGTATATACCGTTGGAAAGCTAATTCGGTAAGCTTTTCAATCATACTAAATACGACCCAATCAGACCAGTAAAAGTCTCTGAAAAAAATCTAGTTGCAACCTCTGTTGTGTTTTTACATCGTAATCCAAAACTCAAAAATTCATAACTTTCTATTTACCCAACCAAGTTACTCAAAATTTATCTTGCTTAAATTCTAATATCAATAGGCTTCATCCTCTATCAGATTCATCCTATAGTTTGTAAATTATTAATGAGTAATTCAAAACCCTAACCCTAAATATTCAGTTTCAATCCCAAAATCAAATTAAAATATAAAACTTAATTAGTTAAGAGTTTATTACCTTAGGAGTGAGTGTTAATAACCCATGACAATACTCTCTTCTTCCTCCTTGAAACTATATAGCAACCTCTTTGTCTTTCTCATAAAGCGTACGTGTAAAACTGAGCAGATTATTAAACTTTTAGGGTTTCTTAAATTGTCTCTAATTGAATTACCAAATTGACCCTTAATAAACACCTATAGGCAAGGGCTAATTAGGCTTTTCATTCATCCTTATATTCTTTATATTATACAAATAAATCCCCCTTTTTTTAGTACGGGTCATCACATCAAGTATCTCATCAATTAATAAAAAGTGGTAGTTTTCTAAATACTTAGGCTATGTTTGGTAGGAAGGAAAAGGGAGGGGAAAAAAAAGTTTTGATGGAAAAGTGGAGAGAAATAAAAATTTGGGTTGTTTGGTAGAAGGGAAAAGGGAAGGGAAGAGAAAAAGGGAGGGAAAAGGGAAGGGGAAAAAGTTGTGGGACCCATTCAAATATTTTCCTCTCAAAAATAGAGAGAAAAGGGGGAGGAAAAGTTTTTTACTCATGTTTTAAAGTAAATTTACCAAATTAATCTTGTATACTATTTTTAAAATTTTAATAAAAATGGCAAAACAGTTATTTTAAAATATACTAGTTTTCTTTCCAATCTACATACCGAACAACAATAGAAGAAAGACACTTTCCTTTCCATCCTACACATTTTCGTTCCCTCCTAATTTTTTCTTCCCTTCTACTTTCTTTCCTCTCTACCAAACATAGCCTTAATCTGGAATTTTTCAAACAATTTCAAAATCTGGGATTTTTATTTTTAAAAAATTACCATAAAAAATCAAATTTCCTCATGTTTATAGTCTTTAGTGAAAATTTTCAGCTTTTTAACATAATTGTTGCTCTGACAGGAAAACTTATAGTACAAGAGACTTATTTTGGTTGGTCTTTTATCTTTGTAAGCACAGGGAAAAAAAAAAAATTGAAATAGTAAGACAAGAATGAGGTTCGGCTACAAATCCGGATAATTGGGGCGGCCCACGGGATTGGGCTTAAGATGAACGGATCCGCTATGGACTTAATTAAGCTGAGCAGCAGTTTTAAAGGACTGTGTTAGATTCATAGCAGCGTTTTTAAAGAAGACTGCTACAAAATTAAAATCTTTTATTGAAACTGCTATCCATGAAAGAAGCTCAAGGACATTGGTAGCGAAATTTACACCTGGTAACGATTTTTGTGCCTCATATTTCGCAAATAACCTTTTCTAATTTCATTTCAAAAATACACATTTTTATGATATATACTTCGTGTGTAAAATATATGTGGTATACATTTACAATATAAAATTTTAGCTATAGTTTACATTTATAATGTAAATTTATATTTATGGTATATAATTTGAAATATATACCAGTTTTAGGTATAATTTTTATTCATGAAATGTATACTGGTGTAAGTATACATTTCATGTAAAAAAAATTTGTAATATACATTTTCCAAATCTGGTATAAAAATGGGTATTCATGAAATAAATATAAAAACAGGAATTTATGAAAATATGCTTTAGAAAATGGGTATTTATGCACTTTTTCTACACGGGTAGGATTAATTCGGGCCGAAATGGCATGGATAATTTTTTTGAACGACACTTTTAAAAATGTCAAAAACCTTTTGATTTGTAGTCAAAAGTTTTTGACCATTATTTGTGATTTTTTTTGGAGTTTTTCATGGTCAAAAAAACTTTTGACTATAAGTTAAAATTGTCAAAAGTTTCCTTTAAAACTTTGGACTATAAGTTAAAATTGTCAAAAGTTTCTTTTACACTCTTAAAAATGTTGTTTTGAAAAAAATTCAAAAAAAAAGAAGAAAATGACATGTATAGGACTAACTCGTGCCAAAATAATTTTTTTGTGCATTTTTTGAAAAATGACAAGGACTTCTTGACTTAGTCAAGAGCTTATTGATAATGAAAAAAAATTATTATTTGGGATTTTTTCATCGTCAAGAGGTTTTTGACCCTAGGTTAACTGATCAAGACATCTTTGACATGCCTCAAAATGTTACTTTTAAAAAATACACAAAAAAAATTATTTAGGCCCAAAGTTAGTCCTATGCATGTCCTTTTCTCTAAAAAAGTCATTTAGGCCCAATTCACTCTTGAGAAAAGGACATGGGTAGGACCAATTTGGACCAAAGTGATTTTTTTGTGTAATTTTTTAAAAATGACATTTTAAGAGTGTCAATGATGTCTTGACCTATAGTCAAAAACTTATTGACCATGAAAAAGTCCTAAATAATAATTTTTTCATGGTCATGAAGCTCTTGACTTATGGTCATTGGTCAAGAAGTTTTTGACACTCTTCAAAATGTCATTTTTTAAAAAATATACAAAAAGTCATTTTGGCCTAAGTTAGTCCTATCGATGTCATTTTCTCCTCTTTCTTACCCATGTCCTTTTCCAGGCTTATGTCCCTTCCCTGCCCCACCAAGGTGGGATGATTTGGGCTCTATAGTAATGGCCCAAATAATTTTGTTGTAAACAGAGGCACATCAACTGAGAGTATTTATAGGAAATGTCCTTTTTTTTTTTTCTAGATCAATTTAAAAAATATTCGTTTTTCATACTTATTTAATAAAAGGCCCTTTTAGGTCTAATTAATTGGGGCTTATAGAAATATGATCAAATTTTGGGCTCAATTTCAGTAAATGTCCCTTTGTCAAATGTTATAGCAAAATGTCCGGTATATATGCATATATACTAAGTGTAAAATTTTATATACCAACTATAAAAAATTATATACCCAGTACATTTCAGTACAGTAACTAAAATTGATAGATATGCGTATTTACCAAGTGTAAAAATATATATACCTGGACATTTAGCTATAAAATTAAAAGTGGACATCTACTTAATCAAATTTAAAATTTTGTTCATCTACCTAAATTTCTCTAATTTTTTAATTTCCTATTGTTGTTTATGTTACTTCAACTCAGTAACCCGCTTTTCCATTTCAAAAAAAAAAAAAAGAAAAAAAAAACACTCAGTAACCCGTTTCTTAAAGAAGTCGCTCCCGGCTCTACCTCTTAGCTCTAAATGCGAAACTGAAGGGTGAATAAGAAATCACATTACATTTTACTTTTTGCACAAATTAATCAATTATTACATAACATTTGATCGAATTGTATAATACAACTTTTCATTGAGGTTGAGCCGAATATATGAAAGAAAAGAAAGCAATATTTGTATTAAAAGTTCTGTTGAGGTTATAAACAGATATGGAAGCAGTTGCGGGCCATTTTGTCAAAACGAAAACGCTTATCGGAAAATATTAAAATGTACTAAATTGTGTTTCAGTTATGACATCTATGTTAACCAATATAATTTATCAAATCCAAAACCCACCTACCCAAATTTCCCACAAAAAATTCAACTAGGAATTATTAGTAAAAGCGCATCGACACTTTTTAAGGATAAATGATCTTATAAGTCCGTAAATTATGAGAAAATTATCAATTTGGTTCTTAAACTAAAAATTTTGTTATTTTAGTCTTTAAACTATTAAAAAAAATTTAATTTTAATAATTTTTGTTATATATTTTGTTTACTTCTTAACAATAGGAGCACATGAGACAATTGTGTTCTTGTATTGTCTTTATTTCATATGTAAATAATCCAACACTACAAAGAGATTAGAACATTTATTGAAACAATTCAAAAATAATTGGTTGGACAAAAAATTAATTGCACATTGGACAAAAGTGCATCTTAGAATTATTTAAAATGTGATATTTAATTGAAATCAATAGTTCAAAAGGAAAAATATATCTAATGTGCTCTTTTGTTAAGAATAAAATAGAATGTATAAAAAAGACTAAATTGAAACATTTAAAATAAGATTAATATTATGAAATTTAAAATTTAGGAACTAAAATGAGAGTTTCGCATAATACAGGGACCAATAGAGACATATATCAATTTTTTTTTTTAAAAAAAAGTTAGGTGTCCAAAACAAATGTCCACCCAAATTTTCGGAAAAAAAAAATTAAATTAAGAGAACCCCTCTTCTATCAGGAATTTCAACGGCAAATTTGTCTATTGTTGGTGGCACAACATGGCAGTCTATTTATAAATACCGACGTTCGAATAAGGAGGAGGAAAATATCAAACCATCATTGTTTGGACCAGTTTGGTTTAGTTTTTTAACAAGCTAAAAGTACTTTTCTAACAATCTGTGAGTCAAAAGATATTTAGTAAAAATCTTAAAATTAGATTATTCAATAATTTTTGACAAAACTACAGCCAGAAGCCAAAGTTCGCCTAAGGAAGCTTTGACTTTTAGATTATGCAGAAATCTATACTATATTTTAATGAATAAATCATAATGGCTAAAAATACCCTAACTTAAAAGTAAAAGTGCCACACATTTAATTGAACTTATTTTCATATCAATTTTTTAAAAAAGTGTTAATATATTTAAATCATAATTGATTAAAATACTCTTCATATTAATTATTTTGAAGTAACTAAATTGATTCTTTATTGAAATTTTAAATTCAAATGAAAATAAAGTAAATTAAAATAAAATAAAATAAATTTAATTGATTAAATAATTTAATTGAGTTTATTTTTATATCAATTTTTTTTTTTAAAAAAAGTATTAATATCTTTAGTATGTACAAATATACATAATTGTAAAAAATATTAATAAACTCTTTCTATAAATATGCATAATTGTATAATGATATATATTTTGGTCATTTTATATTTGCACAACAATTCAGTCATACAATTTACTAAACACTTTAATACAGCTTTTTTAAGTTACAGCACTTTAAAATTACAGTTTACCAAACACTCTACTATTTTATACTACAGTGAATTTTTCCTTCAGCACAACTAAAATTGTTTTCCTTAAAATCTATAATTCTACCAAACTGACCCTTTATCTTTACTGGCTTCTCTAAATAATAGTCATTTGTAACAAAAAAAACAAGCAAGGTGATCACTACAAGTAATTAATTAAGTACCTCGAAATATTGCTGTCATCTGACTTTTAAGATGCTTCCTTGAATATTCATTCATTCTCGTACCAAATTAATTTCATCTTATATGGTGCAGTACACATATGTACTATGGGAAAGTTTAAAATACACACAATAGCTAATTTGCTGGCTGTAATCCAGCCAAATACAGCATCTCACCTACTGTGACGTGACACTGTTTACTAAAATAAACTTTAGGATAACTTTGGCCTTTCGCATGTTTTAGTTTCGTAATTTGATGATTTTAATCGAAATACAAACGGGGTGGGGCGCCTCTGAATAAAATAGTTTCAGCATATGGAATAGAGACTCATATTTTTGGTTGTTTGTAACGATCAGCCTTGATTATTTGAACAATTTTTTTAAATTAAATTTTTATTTGTAAATTTTTATGTATAAAATTTATACATAGATTCGAACCCCTATCTTCCTACACGTCCTAAAAAAATTGAGACACTTATGGTGCTAGTTTTACAAAAGTTGGAGCCCATTTTTTAATACTGTATGTAGTATGCATGTCTTTTAGTATTTTTCTATTTCATTTTTCACTTGTTGATTAATGGGAATTTCATTGGAAAAAACAAGAAAACATATAACTATAAGAAAGAAAGTGCAAATAAATGGGCAATTATAAAATGGGCTATTAAACCTTGAGTACTGCAGCCATGATTAAAGGAAAAGATGCTTATATGCCATTAATTTCCTCTGATTCTTCAACGTATCTATAAAATGATTAAAAGAAGAACATACATTTTTCAATTTGGCATTGTGATATATAGGTCCAAATACAATGTACAAATTGGATGTTAAGAATATGGGAAAGATTGGACAATGCATGGCAATCATTCTTTAATGCGTAACTTTAAGTCAATGACAAAATAGAACAATACAATTAGTTGAATTGATTAAATCAGTTTTTGTCGAATCCAAAAATTTATATCGAATCATTCTTTTACTAAGATTAGGAAGAAATCAGATTAAAGGACGGGTTAACTACTAGTATGCGACCCGCCAACAGAAAATTAGTTAGGGTGAAAGTACAAAGGGTTAACAACTTAACATGCAGCAAAATGGAATAAGAAAATGGTTTCTTAGGGAAATAACGTGCTACATAAGATTGGTGATATAATATGTTTATTCGAGAAACATTAGATATTAAGCATTCATTAGAAAGATATATATTCCTTCACATTTTGTCTGTCCTCCTTCGATTGGCTCTATTAGAAAAACCAACTTTTTTAAGACATTGTAACTAATATGAGATTGAGATTTAGATTTCGAAGGGGGGCAGAGTTTGACTTTTCTAGAACTAATCTAATTTTTATTTCGGAAAAAAAAAGAGAAATTATAGAAAAAAATTGCATAGACAATTTTTGATGCTTTTATAATTTTATTGGCGAGAAAATGAAATTTGACATAAAATATTGTTCAAAAGGTGAACAGATGCTTTCAACCTAGCACGTTTGCACACAATTGTTGGTGGACACCTTTATTAAAATGACACCAAATTGTTTAAAGGCGTTCTAATGTGATTCATTCGACGGAGACCGAAGACAAAAAATGAGATGCAATCACGTTCCGATCATATATTATAGTTCGATCACTACTTGTTTTCCTATTATTTGCTTGATTAATTGTACACGAATCATGTTTCAATAATTAAATATTCAAGCAAGTTTGGATTAATAAGGAGTAAAGTTAAAACTATAGACTATAGTGCCCGAAGATTTTGGCTAGTTCGTTATTTGTTGTGTTTATAACAGAGTTACCGTTTCTAATTTTGTTGGCAGTTAAAGCTTAATGTTAACTTATCAGCATAACTAGAAATATTGTTTGGATTTTGTGCCAAAAGTATTTTAATTTCAAGACAACAAAGGTTATTTTACCAAACAACAATTTAGACTTCCTTTTGGAAAGTAGATCTTAAGAGTTATGGGATAATGCATATATAAAAATATACAAGGAGGAGCCTGAAGAAATGGCCTCTTTCATAGAGGTTTTTTAGAGAAAGATCTACCTTTTTAGTAAAAAATTCCAAGTTATAATTTGGTTGTAGCGACCAAAATGTCCTTGGTAAACTTTTATTTTTTATTATTTTTTTAACACTAATGCTCGATCACACCTGAAATTATCATCGAGCCATTTCTCGAAGATGCTCAATAGCACTATCGATCTACGCCTCAATCTTAGAAATTTCTTGGATTTTTTGATCGACTCATTTAACATATCTATCAAGCTGTCTTGTGTAAGGACATTCCGGTTTCTACATCCAAATTATAACTTAAAAAATAACTTAGTCAAGAGTCATAAAAAGTAGGTACATTTTTCTAAAAGTGGTCTTCCAAATAGGCTCATTGCACTTTTGCAAAAGCATCGTCTGTAAATCATGTTTTCATCATTTATTTATTGGTTCTTCGGTTCTTGTAAAAGATAATCCGTAAGTTTGTTACATATCTTGAGCTGACAAAGATTAATATATAAATTCACATGAACTCCAAACATGAACAACCACTACTGTATATGAGGATAACACGATCAAATGGTCAAAATGGTTGTAATTAAGTAATCTTGAATCGACAAAGATTAATAATAGAAATTCATCACATGAATTCCGACCAATGACAACCACTACTGTATATGAGGGTAACATCAAATGGTCAAAATGGTCTTTTAATTCCTTTTCTCTTGACTTGGGTTGTGTTAGTAATTAATTATTAGACAAGTACCAAAGTTCTGAGGCACCACGCTGTTAAAAATCTCCTCATAATAAGTTTTCTTCTATATTTCTACCAGCTGTTTCAACTCCGACTCGTACATGCATTATTAACTTGTTGGAGAAAGCACATGCTTAGCTAATAAAAAATCAATTGCATTTTGACTTTAGATGTTTCGTCTACTCTTTCCTGCATTATTTTTTCATTTTTAATATTTTTTAAAAAATATGAATGTCGTTTAGAAGGGAGGGAAAAAAAAAGAAAAGAAGAAGAAACAAAACAAAATAAAGCGAAAAATCACGAGCAATGTTCGCTTTGAGTTTTCCAGCTCCACATCTCCATACCTACTATGCATCCTGACAGGTTCGTGGCCTCCATGAGGAAACTTGGAGACATATAAGTGGGAAAGCACAAAAACACGTTGAAGAAAATAAAAAATAATTACGAGATTTAGATCGATTAAAAGCTTTGGATTATTGTATAAAGAAAATAGACTCAAATGTGCATTTTTGGGTTAATAGTATTTCGTAGATTATATCCATTTTCCAGGCTGTTTTGTTGAATAGACAAATATGTCCTAGTCAATAATGATTGTAGAGATTACTATATAAAGGGGCTGCCATCACCATTACCATGCAAGTCACAACACAATTAGTTCTTCCAACTACTAGTTTCTAGCGATAGAAGTTGAGTTTGCTAGAAATGAGAGGTCCGGGACAGCCGAGGCATTGGCCTCGACTGGTTTATGCTATGGTATTTTGCCTTATAGCCACTAATGCAGTTGCTGATTACTACAAGCCTTATGTTTATGCTTCTCCTCCACCACCAAAGCATGTAAGCGACGATGATCAATACTACTACAAGTCTCCACCTCCACCTTCTCCATCACCACCTCCTCCATACATCTATAAATCGCCCCCACCACCATCTCCTTCACCACCACCTCCATATGTTTACAAATCCCCACCACCACCAGTTCACTCACCTCCACCTCCCTATGTTTACAAGTCTCCGCCGCCACCACCAAAGGTTGAAAGCCACCCACCATACGTCTACAAGTCTCCTCCACCAGTTTACTCCCCTCCACCGCCCTATGTATACAAGTCCCCACCACCACCACCAAAGGTTGAAAGCCACCCACCATATGTTTACAAGTCCCCGCCACCACCACCAAAGGTTGAAAGCCACCCACCATACGT
>JXTC01000097.1:626830-639164 GCA_002914845.1 Trema orientale | reverse complement strand
ATTTACAAGTCCCCTCCTCCACCAGTTCACTCACCTCCACCTCCTTATATCTATAAGTCTCCGCCGCCACCACCAAAGGTTGAAAGCCACCCACCATATATCTACAAGTCTCCACCTCCACCAGTTCACTCACCGCCACCTCCATATATTTACAAGTCCCCACCTCCACCAGTTCACTCACCCCCACCTCCCTATATCTACAAGTCCCCGCCACCACCACCTAAGGTTGAAAGCCATCCGCCATACACCTACAAGTCTCCACCTCCGCCAGTTCACTCACCACCACCTTCCTATGTCTACAAGTCCCCGCCACCACCACCAAAGGTTGAAAGCCACCCACCATACATCTACAAGTCTCCACCCCCACCAGTTCATTCACCACCACCTCCCTACATTTACAAGTCTCCGCCTCCACCTGTTCACTCACCGCCGCCTCCGTATATTTACAAGTCCCCACCACCACCAGTTCACTCACCCCCACCTCCGTACATTTACAAATCTCCTCCTCCACCATCATCATCGCCACCTCCTCCATACCACTACAGCTCACCTCCACCTCCATCAGAGATAGTACATCCCCCATACTTATACAAATCTCCCCCACCCCCACCTCCGAAGTACTATTATAAATCTCCTCCCCCTCCCACGTACTACTAAGTTCGCCGTGGTTATCACTTGAATTTAGTACTTGAATAATTACTTTCTCTTTTATGTTTGGGTTTGAAGAAATTTCCGTAATTGTTTCTGTTATTTTAGATTGATGTACGTTGTTGACAATAATTAAGGGTGTTAATTCCTTTATGAGAAGCATTATTGATTGTACTATTTCTCTTTATTTAATGAATGGCAATAAAAATTTGATTTTCATGATCATGTATCTATGTAGCAGCAGTTTGTTATTATTCTGTAATCCTTATAAGAAAAATACTATATATCTTGATTTTTTTTTTAACTTGAATGATGTGATTACTTAGGTGATAATTAATAAGTAGAGGAAAATTTTTTTACATTAACTTTATTTTTACGTTTTTCTTAATATTAAATACTCAACAATTATGATATATATGTCATATCGTCAAGTCATGAATATTTAAAAATTTATCAAAACATATAGAACGAGTTACTTTTCCACAAAATGAATTCGTTCTGGTTTATTAATCACTTCAACTAAAAGCATATTAGTACGGATTTTTGAATTAAAATTACAAATATTAACACTTTTTCGTGGAAAATTTATATTTATAAAAGCAACTTGGTTAAGCTGACGTGAGTCCAAAAATAGCTCTATATATGTAGTGTTTGCATAGTAGGAATAAAGTTGAAAAGAACGATTCAAGTGTGAAGACCTTGATTTTTATTAAAGGTATTGAAGTAATTTCCATTGATTTTGGGTCAAAATTTAATAAAAAATGGCTAGAAAATAAAGTTTAATTCAAGTGGGGATTAAATTGAGAATAGTTGGAAGATATTGGGGTCAATTTTGGAATACTAAGGACTTAAATTAAGAGAAGTTAAGAGAATATGACAAAAGTCGAATTTTTAAAAAGTCCAACCTAGTTAAATTGGGCGACGTGGCTCATCCCCCACCAACCATATCTTTCTTTCTCAAATTTATACCTTGGCACTAATTTAGAATAGTTAATTTATCAAGTTGCCATTGAAAAAATTGAAAATAAACCATATAAAAACTGATCCGAGAATAAGTTTAATAAATCATCTTGGTAAATTAACTGCTCTAAATTAGTGTCAGGCTATAAATTTGTAACAAATATTAAATCTAAGGGTCAACGTTGATAATAACTAAAACAGAAGGTATAAACTGAACAAAGTGTCAAAATACAGAGTATAAAAATGATACTATTCCTAACAAATTTAACATTTCATTGAAGTAATATTGATTCAATCTGGGCTTTGACCTAGGACTATTTAGGATGGTATATATTTGTAATAATTTCAAAATGTGAAGAATAATATTGATAGTTGGCAAAATAAAAATATAAAATAAATAATCAAAATGCAAGATAGAAGAAAGTAATTAACTCATTTAAAACCCATATATTTAAAAATAAAAAAAAGAAAAAAAGAAAAGTGGGGCTTAACTAATGACTACCACTTATTATAAATTTAATCCTAATCAAAATGCAAGATAGAAGAAAATAATTAACCCATTTAAAACCCATATATTTAAAAATTAAAAAAAAAGAAAAAAGAAAAGAAAAGTGGGACTTAACTAATGACTACCACTTATTATAAATTTAAAAGAAAATATCACACACATACACTACCAAGACTTGAACCTAGATTAACTCTCTCAAACTTACACATACTTCCCTAAAACTTTTGACTAACTGAGCTAGTCCCAGTGAGCTATTTAAAACTCATATATGTCATCTTGGATTTCATGCCAAGGAATGGCCCATTTATGTCCCTACCAATTTTCTTAACAATAAATAAACTTAAAAAATGAAAATACATATCATAAGCACGGTATCATTCTCTAAATCTAATTGATTGAGGCCCACGAAAAAAAAAAAAAAAAATCAACTCTTACGACTTTACTACCACTTTTTCCTTTTCCTGTTTTTCGAGTGCCTAGAAAGTACTATATGATGAACTTTTATTCATTATTTATTCTTTAAATTATACCTGATTATTTCAACCCTAGATTTGAACATTTAGCCACCACTTATTTTGATAGGCACATAAAATTTACAACGCACGTTTAAGTACGGAACATCATGTGCTTGGAGAGGCTTAACGTCTAACCACACCTCACTTCCAATATTAAAGTTGAAAGTTCAAATTTCCTCACACCTAAAAAAATAATAAAACAATTGAAAAACCAACTAATTAGATTTTATTGGAATGACTATTCCTACAATATAATACTACTAAATTGATTTTTTTATCCTCTCCTTTTTCATTTCCTCTCTCCTCCCTCTTTTTCTAAATATGACTATGTATTAATTTAAAGGTTAAGGATAACTTTGTCAAAATGTAACTAATATCATTCCATTCTAATTAGGGACAATACAAAATTCTAACCAAACAATTAAATACTCTTCATCTAATTCTTTTGTTTTTTTCAATTACTTTATGTCATGACTCAAACTTTGGACCAGTTACAGAAATGAAATTTCACAAGTAGAAATTCATAATTTATTTTAGAAAAGTTATAAGCTTCAATTTTTTAGAAAATGACAGTTAGTTTCAAAAACGACAACTTCTGCAAAAGTTTATAAAAAATAATCTAAAATGTAAGTTCTTACAGTTCTGTGATCACCATTAGACATAAACAGATAATATGAGTCATAAAATATATCTAAGCGTCATCTTTATCAATACAAGTCAGGGATAATGGTTTTACAGACCAAATCTATAATATAAGCTACAGGGTATTATTATAAGTCGAAGATAATTAAAACAGAGGTCTTTTATGTAGTTACCAACTACTAAAATTATAATAGATCAGCTTCCTCCAACTCACTGTGCTGTTGAGTTGTCCAGGTCACATTAAATACCACCTGATAGGGGAAAAGATAGGGGTGAGTATGCGAATGTTCAGTAGGAATTCAATTACATTTTTGTATGGATGCTTTTTTTTTTAACCCTTCATGGTTAGTACTTTTCCTAAATCCATTTATAAAATTAAGTTCACAAATGTAATCAAAAATCATGTATAATATAATCCATATATTCAAAACAAATCCAAAAGGATATAATTGTACATATCATAAATCAACCATGAATATGAATGAGCTCTCACTCTCCCATCACGGCCCTAAAATACCCTTACCAAATGTACTCAGTATCTTGATACTATTTAGAGGTGTATAAGCTAACCCCGTGCGGGTTTCTAGGTCTTTCACCTAGTAATGCAGCAACTTGTCATGGACCTAAACTACCATGATACAAATAGAACTCAAGTGTGTGATCCCATAGTATGTACAACATGTAATAGAGTTTGTAATAACTATACAATAAAAATATAATCAACATCATGCATTAAAACCCATTTAGAATTGTTCTGATATTTACTGAAAGACAGACAGCATAACAAAACTATATTTTCTAAAAACCACAATTTTATAACCTGCATAAAAATTATTCAATCCAATCCTAAAGCAATCCAATACATCTCAACAGTTTACAAATCTATCAATTATCCATTTAAATCATGTAATTTAAGATTTTTCCAAATTTTCAAAAATAGGTCATAATGCATAATTTTAAATAAAAACAAGTATAAAAATTAGATAATTGAACCCCTACCTGGCTGTGATAGTTATGCATGCTATCAGCACTAGTATTATCTATTCCTAAAAATGGAATAATTCCAGATGAGGTATGGCCAAAACCAGAAGATGACGCACCTTGGGAAAAATATTCGCTAGCCTATACAGCTCAGATGGATAAGGACATGAAGCATTTTCTCACCCACAACAATACTGGACCTTGGATGCTACCAGAAGAAAATCAATCTGCTGAAGACAGTACTGATGCTGCCAATTACCAAGCCTCGGTATTCCAGGATTCCCAGGACCCATATGACCAGTCTCCTTTGTCAATGTCACAGATCAATCAAGAACTCACTAGGACCACAACGTGGCAACGTGTACGATCTGGATGTGACTCCCAGAAAGAACCTCACAGCTCATCCCTCGAAGATGAAATGATTTTTAACCATATGAATCCATGGCCACAATCACGTGATTCGTCAGATAGCAACAAAGACATCATGAACTCCAGTCCCAGTCATGAGCCGGTCTTCGAATGGTAGACGCTTGTCCTTGCAACCGGCCCAGTGTTTATCTTTTACTTTTGTAAAAAGGAGATTCCCTCTCCTTTAGTCAGTGTTTGTCTTTTCTTTTGTAAAAAGGAGATTCCCTTTCCTTTAGTCAGTGTTTGTCTTTTATCTTTGTAAAAAGGAGTTTCCTCTCCTTTGGTCTGTGTCTTTTGTAAGAGGAGATCCTTTCTCCGAAGCAAGGGAGCTCTTTCGAGTTGTATAAATCTCCCTTCTTTGTTCAGAAGAAGGTAGAGTGAATCAGATAATAAAAAAAACTTGTGAGTTCTGAAAAATATGCCTTCTCTCTAAATTCATTCTTTGAGACCTCTTATTAGCTAACAGAGAAATTACTCAATTCAAAGAAATGTTCCTAAGACTCATCAAATACTAGTATTCATTTGTGTTATAAAGGCTCCAGTAGTATATATTAAGTTCTGAAAAAGCCAACTATCTCGTCAAAGCCAAGGTAGGCTATTAGAGAAACATTGGCACAAAGAGCTTATAATATACTACTCAGGCTAACGTTTCACAGGTGTATACTAGAAACCCTTAATGGTAAGAAACGCTCGATTTATTTGGATCCAAATCCTCCTTTTTTTGAATGACCAAATCCTCCTTTTGTATCTTTCTAAAAACACAAAAAAAAAAAAAAAAATCCTATTTTGTCGTATAATATACTGTTCATTGGTCTCTCTATTTTGTCCTCTTATGAGTTATTTTATATTTATTTATTTTTGGTCCAGCGCCACTTCCCAACTTCGACTCTTGACATTGAAAGCTCAAGCATATATATATATATATGTATTGGGAAAGGATGATGTCCCACCCGGCTTAAAAAGCGACCGGTCCCATAGCAAATCTTAGCCGTTGAGGATTAAAATGATTTAATCCAAGGGCTGGGGTTAAAAGTCTCAGATTTGTGGGGTTTTGTTAACTGACACAAACTGCGTAGGTAGGCATAGGGGTATGGGACTTGGCAACCGGTTCAGTGGCAAAGGGGTATCACTCTCTCTTATTTTTTTCTTTTGCCTGAGAGGATTTCATCTCTTTCGCGTGTCAGCCTTGTTCCCATTGCTTTGTCATTGAGGCTGCTACGAACGAAGCTGTAGCAGCAATAATTTTTGGAGCTGTTGATGACTGTATTTCTTATTTGCGAAAGAAGAATAGAGTCGAAAAGTCACTGCAGAATAGAAGAGTAGTGGAGGTGGAGGTTGTCGTGGGTACTCTGCTTCGAAGAGCTTCTGAACCTAGGCAAGATATAACTTTTTGACTTCTTGTAAACAATTTGGGTATAACAAAGTAGGATTTTCTCCCCTCTTAATATAAGCAATTTGATTGTAGTTCGTATTTGCAATGTGTAGTTGGAGTTTGGACTTTTGTTTCTATTTTTTTTTTCCTCAGTTTTTTGAAATTTTAGGTTTGTTTGATTTTATTCATATGGAATAGTGTTGTGTGACATGTAGTTTTTTGGTGTGAAAATGGTTCTTTGAATGTGATAAGGATATACGGGTATTCAGAACCCTTGCATGTAATGCCTATGTGCATGAGGATGTGTTTGTTGGTTATAGAATTGAGGGATAGCTGAAAGGCTGTATTTTTTTCTTTTTTTTGTCTTCAAGGACCCAGTTAATGTTGTTTTACTTGAATTATAGGACCTATTGAATAGACCCTTGAATAGTAATTGTGTATGTTTGTCTCCATGGATTACAGACAAGATTTGGTGGTTTATTATGATGGTAAAGAATTTCATTGTTTATATTCTCATCCTGAAACTTTAATATGTCAAGTGTAGGAAAAAATGCCTCCAAAGGGCCGTGTTAAGATTAAGGAAGTTAATTCGAAGAAATCGAAGCATTGGAATAATTTCTGATAAGTTTGTTGGATTATTGTGTGTTAATGTAATAATTGAATCCAGCTTTTTTGATTGGAGTGCTATGTTTGCAGCAAGAGTCATTATAGTACTTTTAAGAGCCAAAACATGGATAAGACAGAAGCTGAGGTAATTTATTTACTTGTTTTGAACCAGTTTGATATGTTGTTCTAAAGTGAGTATTGGTTATTAAAATTTTTCTGTAATTACAGGTTCGTAAGGCGTTTTCAAAGGTGTATGCCAAGCTAACGCCTGAAGAGAAAGCAAATTATGGAGATGTTGTAGAGGAGTTTGGTGGTTCTCAGAGGGAGGCATCTCATGGAGAACATGATTTGCAGGCTGAGAGTGAGGATGTGAAAGAAAGAGAACTCCATAGTCGCTGCTCATTTGATAGGTTGCATAGAATATTTAATTTTTTAACCCCTGCATAGAAAGAAGCTGTTAGGCTTAGTGGATTTGGGACATTCTTGTGTAGGGATGTTTCATATGTGAGCACAAGTTTGGTTAAGTGGTTAGTTGAAAATATCGATCCTTCCCGATGCACGCTTACTCTTAATGGGAAGAAATACACAATGTCTCCATGTAATTTTGAGTATGTTATGGGGATAAAGGATGGCGGTGAAAGTATTGAATTCCAAGGTGATGTAGATATATCAGATTTGAAGGATGCTATAACCGAAGAAAAATTGCGGATATGTATGACTGATTTAGAGGAACAATTGGAGGACTCGCAGGATGCTGATGAGCTGTTTGTTGCGAGGTTTGCATTGGTTGCTATTGGGACAGTTTTATGTCCTCCATCAGGGATCCACCTTAGCAGTTCGTATTTGTATGCTGTGAGTGATACAAGGAACTTAGGGAGGAAGAACTGGGCAAGTCACTCTGTCCGTCATCTTATGGAGTCCATTAGACGCTACCAGGTCAATAAAGCCAAGAATTTGTCTGGATGCACATTATACTTGCAGGTAGATATGGTTATTTCTTGCGAAAGGGTGTTGGTATTTTATAATTGTTGTGCATGTTTATAACTGGATTCTGTTTTGTTTTTTTTTTGGTTTTTTTTTTTTTTGTGTAGCTATTTTATCTAGACCATGTGCAGTGGGAAGGTGGTCTAATTGACAGGACAATAGCTCCAATTGATTTCTGGGATTCCCAGAAGTGTAGTCAGGTTATGAAGTGGATTCGCAATGTCAGTGGATTCCCAGAGGTAATCATAATTTTTGTAACGGGATATTAGTGTCAAAATTATTTATGATGAAATTGAGAGCAGAACATGAAGAGTTTTAAAGTAGAGTTAGTTAATTGAAAGTGGTTTTTGCAGGATTTAGAATGATCATTAAAATAGTTTATTAGTAACTGGTTTAGTTAGTTTGCACAGTCAATTTGGGATTGTATGTTGTTAATCATAATAACTGTGTGCTTTTGTTTATTGCAGGTTCCATTGCTAAAACCTGGGAAAGAGAAAGATGAATTAAGTCCCACTGGGGATGTAAAGTTGAAGAAAGCTGTACCAATGAAACATTTGAAGAAAGATGTTCCCTCACCTTCCGGATATGTTGGTCATAATATGGGCCATTCTTTTGAAAGAAAGGATAAAGATGAACTCATGGTTCTAAAGAATGAAGTAGCCACGTTAAAGTCAATTATAGTTGGATATCCTGACCATGTTGTGAAGATAATAGAGAAGGAGGCTGAGAAGACAAGGAACACACTCATTGTAGAGTTGAAAAAAATGGTTGACTGTGTGATAAGCCAGAGGTTTGTCTGGAAAAAAGAAGATGAGAATGTGATGAGCATCGATGAGGGTGATGATTTTGTTGAGACATCCATCAAAAACATTCGTAAATCTTGTGGAGCCACGTCAAAGGCCAAAAATGCAGCCACCTCTAAGGGCAAGAGGATTGCTGAAGAAGTTGATGGAGAAACAGCAATAGGTCAAGAGCTGAGCCCATTTGAAAAAGACAGGCAGAGTAGTGAGGGGACCCCAATTAAGGAAGGAACCCCAGTTACAAAAGGCAGCTCATCATTGGAGGCTACATTGAAGGATTTGACAGCTTTCTGTAAGAAAAAGATGGTTCCAGCTGTGTTAAAGTGTGAAGTTGTTGAGAGGAAGGCGGAGAAGAATGGTGGAAAGAAAAAGCGCGTGCTCATGGATGAGAGTACATGGTATGCAGATTTTACAAAGTCAAATGGTTTTACAGTTGGCCCTATCAAGGTCCGAGATGAAGCTGCTCCTGTTGAAGTTTTCAAGGTTGCTTCCTTTGTGCTCAGTACCACATTGGACTCAGGGTAATGAACACGTGTTTGAGAATTATTATACTATATTACTATTTTAGTATTCAGTAATGGAAATTTTTAAAATTTGAATTGATAGGTACGAAGTGGCATTATATGGAAAAGTATCTGTGAACAAGCATTCTGCAGGTTGCTTGCGTCCAGGTGGAGAGATATTAGGCTGCGTAAGTATATATTTTAGTTAGCTTAATATTTGTTTTGTTGAAGTGGATTGTAAATGTATATGGTAGCTGTTCTCATAATTGATTTTTCTTTTGGCGTAATCAGATTATTGACTGCTATTATCAAATTTTTTCCCATGAGGAACGAGAGCGTTGTAAGCCTGCAAAACCAAAGGTTTGGTATATGCCTACGCAAGTATCGGTAAGAATTTAATTTACTATTGCCACAGCAAGGCATTTAGTTGTTCTGTTACTAATGATTGCAAATTTTTCGTATGGGGGCAGCAAAAGCAATTAGGTCTTTGTATGAATGTTACTCGCATGGCAAGGGAGTAAGAGTGGAGTAAATTGCATTTTGGTGATTTAAAGATCTGCGAACAGGTTTCCATTGAGTTTGATTTATTTTGAACTTATTTTTGTTTTGCTTCTATTTGTGTTCTGGAATTAGTACTAAGATTGTGTTTTCTTTTATCAAAATAAGATGTTAGTTCCCGTACTATTGAGTGATGGAGTACGAGGGCATTGGATTTTGGCTAATGTAAAACTGAAGCAACAAACGGTTGATCTGTGGGATTCTATTGCGGCCGCAAGGCACAAGACCGCTCGTGAGGAAGCAACCCGGGAAATGGTATTCTTGGTTATGTAGATATATGATTCATATAAACTAATGTGCAATAATGTTTGTCACTAACCATCTACCACTTAATGCTCACAGCTGCAGACATTGGACAACCTATTTTTATTTGACATAAAGATGGGTATGTCAGATGGGTTTAAATTTGCGGAATTCAAGATAAATCTAAAGCCAGATGTACCGCAGCAGAGTAATGGGACTGATTGTGGGCTATTTGTGATGAAGTATATGGAGTCCATTTTCTTGAGTGAGCTTACTGCTGAGGGGGTAAGTATTATAAATAGTACATGCATAGTAATAGTTCACATTTCTAAACACTAGTTTACTATACCAACCTCTAAGAGACGTTTTAAAAACATGACGATTCACATGGTATTTATTCTTGCATTCCCATATGATATACATGTATTAGAATTTCATCCCTTTCTAATCAGAAATGAATGCATAGAAAAGTTGAGGCTCTTTGCCTCTTTTCCACTCCACCATGCACAAAACTGAATGATGAGAAAAATAAGGCAACTTAATTCCCACAATATCTCAGATTAACTTAAACATCTTCCAAGTCCAAGACCACCCTTACACCATACTATATACTAAAACTTTATAGTACTTTTCCAATGGCTTTATAATGAGTATTATTGTTTGCAGTTTAATGCTGAAGATGTTAGGCTGAAGCTGCTGGCATTGATTGTGTCTCATGACCTGAACAAGGTAAAGACTACCTGCCTCAGAGACTGTGAAGAACATTTTCACAAATTTACTGAAAATGAGTGGCAGAGTAAGGGTGATGATCAGGAAGAAAATTTGGAAGGCCCCGTGCGCAGTCCTAAGAAGTCACCTGTGGACCCTCGTTTCGCCACGAAGAAGTTGAAGGCTCGGAACATGTTCACAGGTTCATCACCAGCTCATCGGACCTGAAATGCGAAGCGGCGACAATTGGGATTGGGTTCATCCTGAATGGATCAGTTTGTTTTGGGGTAGCTGTTAGATAATATGGATATCTATTACACTGACTACTTAAATGTTGTTTAGGTGGCTTTACTCGTTATCACCTTGTACGAATGCATGACTTAGGTTTTTGATATGACAATCTAGGTATTATAATGTGCCTTTCTGATCTGGTTAAGTTGTTCAGGGTTTAGTGGCCATTTTTGTGATACTCAGTTTAATGTGATAGGCATAATTTAATATTTCGTAATGAAAATTCATCATGATAGGCACAACAATTTAATCAAATGGGCCAAGAAATGGGAGGTTACGGGCATGTCAATGGGCTGTTTTTACTTATTGAAAAGGGTGGCCCAGTTAATAAATATTATCTGATTTTATATACCTATACGACAACTATAGGTGTAGTTTCCTTCTCCACATGAAGTATCGCAAATAATTGGTCCGTTGTTATAGTATCAATCGCTAGTAGTTGGACACATAAATATACCAAAAGTTGGGAAAATTTTACATATGACTTTCTGCTCTTGAAATTATTTTACAGATCATAAGTTTAAACTTCCTTAACGTAAACATAAATATAACACTAAGATCACTAGCAATATGGACACATAAACTAAATAGAATCTAATTCTGCAGTATGAACTCCGCAGTTTCTCATTCTCTCTCTCTTTCGCGTTGATTCTTTGTAACAAACCAGGGATGATGTCCATAGATCTTCTGTACATTTTCGGATCAAGCCAAAGGAAGAATCCACAAGAAGCTTCCTTGTCCTTCTCCTGCATCACAGAACACGTAAACCCATTTAAAAAGTTCAACCATAATGGATCTAGAGGTAACTAATTTGTTGTTGTTTGGAATAAAAATTACTTCTTTAGTTTAGTGGTGAAATAGAGAAAGGGTGTTAACAAAACTCACGAATAGTGGACAACCATAAAACCTTCGCCCCGAGTTTTCATTTGTCCACGAAGCCCTAATCACTGCCAGCTCCCCACATTTGCATCTTGGCTTCACGGAAGGAGATGAGTAGCTGCTTGAGGCTCCAGTTTCAGTTTCATTACAGTAACTCAGGTTCTTCAATTTTCGTGGCTGAGTCGTATGTGACATTACTAACTTCTGCGGTCGTCTATCCAACTCCAGCAAATATTAAGAGTAGATTATGTAGAAGCGGTGTGTACTTGGTTGGATATTTATCAGATTGCAAACCTCATTGCCGAATCACAAATAGTGAAGGGCTCAAATGGTATTTAAATCAATTAAGGCTGAAGTGAAGGGCTCAAATGGTATTTAAGATAACAATTTGGGTCAAAATGCCCTTAGAGTAGTCCAATCTGGTATACTGAGCACTAGCAGGCGTACTGTTGGGCCTGAACTGTGCTGGAGGGGAAGTTTCCCTCCACTATTTCAGATTTTTTGTTCTGTCCAAAATTCTACAATTGGGATTATTAAACATCAAAAAAAAAAAAAAGGCTCATTATCAATTTTTAAGATATTAATCTAACTAAATTTAGCCTTACTAATTTCACTAATTGGAATATAGGTATAACTTAATTTACCAAATCAAGTCTCCTAAATAGAATCCACAAGTGGTTGGGGGTATTAGTAACATAATTGATGACTTTTAACTCCTAATTGAGATT
>JXTC01000097.1:596371-626791 GCA_002914845.1 Trema orientale | reverse complement strand
ATTTTCTCCTACTAATTTCACTAATTGGAGGTGGATGCCTTACTTAATTTACCAAATCAAGACTCCTAAAGTTTATCCACTAATCATTTGGGGTACTAGTAACATTTAAATAAACTTACTCGTACTGCAGATCTTATACTATTTAATAATTGGATTCTAGTATTCTAACATATACTATTTAAGTTTGAAATGTCTTAAAAGATGGCATATTCGCTTCTTTACATGGCAGTGACTTGTTCTTTTCCAATTACCTTCCACAGTAACTGTGATTGGTACTATAATAGGGGCTTCATAATGAAGCGTGATATAGCACTTACTCATGTACTACCATGTAGGTTAGGCTGTGCAGTCTTCTTAGCAGGTCTACTTTTTAGAATATAATACTATATGTCATCAAAGGGGCTTCATTTTCTTTCTATTCAACAAGTTATGTAAGCGGCTTCATTTTCGTTCATATTGCCTTTAATTGTAAAGCACCATAACATGATTTGATTTCTTATTATCTTAATGGGGGTGTTCTGCAGAAGTTAAGAAAATCAAACTAAGCGGATAAAGAAGGACACAAAAACAATGGGACCATCGTTGCAATATTGACCGGCTTTTACAATATTGCATTATCGTCTTCATCCAAACAACAAAAAAAAAAAAAGGAAAAAAAACTATAACTACT
Organism: Trema orientale; assembly: GCA_002914845.1. Taxonomy (NCBI): domain Eukaryota; kingdom Viridiplantae; phylum Streptophyta; class Magnoliopsida; order Rosales; family Cannabaceae; genus Trema; species Trema orientale. Next base: position 626,121 of record JXTC01000097.1, on the reverse strand, counting down.
TACGAACAACACGATATTACTTAAAACAAACAAACATCAGAAAAGCACTGAACCCTGAGAATTACTTTTTATGGGAAACAAAATAAACTAAACGTAAGAAAAGAGGATGTGGTCCCATCTCGCACCCCAAATGAACTACAGCTGGTCCCATCGCTTCCACCCAGCTGGAAAACCGTACTTGTTATACCACTGCTCCTTCAGAATAGCCAAGTCCTGTGTTGCAGCCCTCCTCTGCGCCTCATAACTTTGAACCAAACGCCTACGATCCTTGCTCCTCATCAGGTATCCCACAGACTCACCTAGAAGACCCCTCGCCTGTGCTGCGGCAGCCCTGGCCTCATCTATGAGAATCTCCTCATTTAATGACTTGATGTATGAGTCGCAGTCCTTGATAGTGCTTTTAGTAGTGTTAACCTCTGACGCAAATGCCTCCTTCTCAGCATTACTAGGAATATCAGGAGCCATTGAGATGTTTTTCCTTTTTTTTCTGTTTCGTTGAAGTCAGTGGACAAGTCTATGGTCCTTTTATATGGGTTTACGAACGCCATGTATAGCGTTTATGTGGACATGAACCGAAGGGACACATTTAGGTTGCTCCAAACTCATCGATTCTGGCAAAATCATTTTCCAATGGGGCAGAATTAATTACCCGGATCAAGTGGAATATGAAATACTCTGTAGGTTACGTGTTGCAGTAGCATAGATTTAAGCACTTTAAGTCGAAAACCAATGGACATTAGCATGCCAAATGGGAGATCTGGGCTGGCGGATGTCGTTTCACATAAATGTAAAAATAAACTATTGGGAGGTGAATAGGTTACATATTTTATTAAGTAAATGGAGTTAGGCAACATAATCAAAGAAAATTAAGTGGCAAATTTTGCCTAATGTAGGAATATAATGCCTAATTCAGTACTACGAGGCTCATGCTAAATTGTATTTTTTCCATGCATTTGAACTTGTAATTGGTACTTTAATGCTGACTATTGTGATTTTGTTACCCAATTGAGGGCTCTAGCGCACAATTTGTACTTTAACCTGGAATGTTATAACTTTTACCTATTTGGCCATGCTTCAAAATTTTGTACTAATTGAGATTCTACTACTAAAGTAAATAATTGGCCACGCAAAGTATCCAAATGGACCAAATTCTTTACAATACTCCAACATTTATTACTTATTAATGAAGAGGCTGAAACCATTGTCTATATTCGTCTTCACATCAAACTGACGTTTTCCTTTCCAATTACCTTACTTAATTAATTAGACGTATGCCAATACGAGTTTGATAATGAAGATTGGTACAACACTGTCGCATGTAGGTCAGCTTCGGTAGTCAAATAGCTTAACTTTTAGAACTTGACCCTATCAGATATTATCTAATTTGACCCTATTAGATTTTATCCAACTTCACACGTTTGTCCGAGTTCCTGGTTTTGCGAGACAGAAAACACACCCAAGAAAGGCTAAAAGTTCAAGTTCAATGTCATTTGCATCGAATATATTACCAGAAATAAACATACTTTAGTACCCCCCTGTACCGTCACATAATTTTAATTACTGCAATACGTTTTAAGTAATTATATTAAATCTGCTTTCTGCTCACTGTTTCCAACAGTCTCCATATCAATATAACATCATTACAGTTGATCCATCTGCTCACTGTTTCTAACTCTGGGTATGAGTTATCACAATCACGTTTAACGCTCACTCACCAAGATTCAGTTTTTTTTTCCCGTTAAAAATAACCCTCATTACGGGTAATAATAATTACACTTTCTCTTTGTTCACCTTTTTTTTCATATAAACGCAAGAGGCATGAAACAAAACTATTCTCATGTGTATGTACATTAACGAGAAATGTAAAAGTAGACTGTATATTTTACTATTTCTATTACATCAAACAAACTTTCTTTATTGACTCTGACCATGAGTAATGACAGTTACCCTTTCTTTTTCCAGCTATTTATTTAATTTCTTTAACACTCATTCACCAAGATTTACTTAAAACATATATTCTTACCTTGTTGGTCACTCTCCTTTTACAAAACCTTCCCAGACCATGCAAACTCCATGAAAACTCTTAGATTTCAATGCTCAAAACACTATATTATGTAATTTCTACATGTCTTTCAACATAGCAATAAAAGACAAAAAAATTCGAGCCCAAATTCATTATACATCAATACTTCATTGCTTAAAAAGATTTATGAGTATATTATATTTCACTATAGTTGCTCCTACTCCTAATTTTTTTGTTGCTCGAATGCTCCTACTCCTAATCAGACCCTTATAAATGGAACCACAGGTGACATTATTTTATTATATCCCAAAAATTTCATGCACAAACGTAGTAACCGAGTGTTATTTCCAACCAAGATGAAGATGTCTTCCAATGAATATTGCACCCCAAACCGTACGTGCCCCATGCAATTTGGCACTCCGGCTGATGTTGGCAACCGGTCTGCAGCTCCGGCAAGCTCTCGGAGTAGACGTCTTCGTGGGGGAACATCAAAAGGCTGCCAAAACTGTGTCATCCTGGAGGGTATGCTGGAAGCTGAGCGCAGGGCAAGACGCAACTCATGCAAAAACTGCCATAAGGCTAGGGAGCAGTGTCTTGATATGGGTACTGTCCTGTACAAAATAGCTCAAAGTCTGCAGCAGGCAACAGACCAAATAAGGTCCATTGAAGGACTTGTTGATGCTGCAACTGATGTCAATGTTGGTAAATCATATGTCCCAGAGATCATCCGCATTGATTGAATGTTAGCGGGGATCCTCATTCTCCCACCAACAGCTTTTATGTCATTTTTATTTCTATGTGCTTTTAGTTTCCATCAAGGTTTATGAAGCCTTATTTATGTCACTATTTTGTCTTTGACTCACTTTTGTGTTAGTCATAATGAAGTGACTAAGTTCATGTTAATGATGTAATGTGTATTAGCCATATTAAGTGGTGGGAGATAATTTAATATTTAAAGAACATATATTCTATTCAGAAGTGTTGAATATTAATTTTTGTAATTGATTTATTTTTTTTAATGCTATTGTTTATACCAACTTTCATTCCAAACTAATAAACATACATTAATTGAACTATTACCCTACTATATTCTATACAATTAATCAAAAAAATAAAAAGCTGACATATATATTTCCCCTTCCTACTAGTAATAAACAGTACACAATGAAAGTATTTATTCCATTACTTCTTACCTCAACCACACAGCCACCGTATTAAATTTAGGCCTTATATAAAGGTATAATTTGTCATTTTTTAAAATCACAACATAGATCACCATAAAATAAAAGATCCAAACCTCTCAAATACATTGTACAGAATTATGTCGACAAACGAAGATAAATTTCCAGAATGTCAAATTTGCAAGAAGAGTATTGAAAAGATGGAAACTTTAGGGAAGTTATGGTCAACAACCACACGAAGCTAAGCAATATTATGGACAAAATTTATGAAGCAGAAAGGAAGTTGGATTTCAACTAAATGTTTTTGTGACATTAAGTATGAGTATCATATTTTTTCCCCCCTTCTGAGAGCTATGACTTTCACTTATGTATAAGTACTACTCATTGCTACGTAATGCATTTACAATTTAAACTTCTATATCAAGTTGCACAGTACTTCTATATGACTTTAAAATTTTATACTCGACCACCTCCTCATTATACTTCACTAAATGTCCTTTAAAGTTCTCATTTAAATTTTTAATGGATTACAATACCAAATTGGATGACAGACTAACAATACAAACTTAGTTGAAGTACATAGGCCCAACCACCTTCAGCCAAATTTATACAAATTGTCAAAGACTTCCAACCATACACATCCGATATTGACATACGACAAAATTAAATCAATGACCACTTTTTGGAATTGGTTTAAGTAGACATCCATATGTTAAAAGTTATAGATAAATGTTCAATCTTTTTAAAGCTTTAATTGTAGAATATGTTCTATTTCAATTTTTATCATTTACTTAGAAAAATACCGTTTTTTAAAATTTTTTTATAAAAATTCCATTTTTTAAAATAGTAACTAGTTTCCAGTAACCAGTTTCCAGAAACTGGTAACTAGTTACTATGTCATAATTTTAATAAAAGAGTTAAACTGCCGTATATTATCGAATAATTCTACTACAAAATGATACTGAAGTCTCCTTTTACACATTAACATACGTAGGCCCAAACTAATAGGCCCAAATTCATAACAGTCATAGAATATAATTGGTGCATCTAACGTTCTGCTTTTTATCAACCCATTTACATTTTTTATTTTTAAATCCAACGTAACATTAATTGCCTCAAACTACCTCTTACATGATTCTGAAAATACACTACCTCTTTCATCTTCACAATTTATACCTAATCACAGAAGCTGCATCCTATTACTACTAGTATCACCTCCACTTGCGAACGGCACAAATGATGATAAAGCATGATACCTAACAACACTAAACCATGATACCTTACAACACTCACTTCTACCATCGAAAAGAATAAGCAAGAACTAAGGTAAGCTATCTCAGATCTTTTGATGAAACTTTTATTCACACTACTTTCATATGCATATATCTTTATTAACGCATAGCTAAGATTTTCACTTCCTTTCTTATTATTCACGTTCAACATTCATATTTTTATTGCCTAAAATCATTTCAAACTTCTTTTCCAGAAGTTAAACCACCTACTTTACACACTTTTTGAACACAATATGACAGACGTTGATCATTTGTCTACACCACCAGAATGGACAGAAATACTTCATTCTCTAGAAATTGATAAGCCTTTAATTGAAATCGATAATGCTGATGTGGTTGGAAAGATTTTGGACTCTCTTCAAAAGTGAGAAACGTTCTATATCACTTACTCTAAGTGGATGGGATTCAGTATTCGAATAGATGATGTCAAAAAGAAAGATGACATCATAACAATGCGTAGGTGGGTGTGTTCAAAGGAAGGATTTCGTAGAGAGAAATATATTAACATGCCGGATCGTAAAAAAAGACCTAAGCCTATCACTAGGACTGGTTGTCAAGCAGCTATTCGAGTTGTTCGACTTAAGGATACTGATACTTGGCAAGCAAAAGAATTTGTCTCGAATCACAATCATGAAACAGCATCACTAGCTGAGTTGCAATTCCTTAGATCCAATCGTGTTATTACTGGTGCTATGCAAGCTCAAGTCATGTCAATGAACAAAGTTGGAATAAAGACTTCACATATAATTTCACACGTCGCTTTACAATCTGGTGGATATGAAAAACTACCATGCCAATTGCGAGACATCTACAATAACCTTGCCGGTGCTAGAAGGAAACAAACATTGCAAACGGACTCTGAAGGTGCTTTAGGTTATCTAGATTGTCTTTCGCTCAAAGACCCTGAATTATTTGTTCAATACCAAGTGGATGATGAAAACCGACTGTCAAATCTGTTTTGGGCGGATGGAAATATGAGGCGGGATTATAGGATATTTGGAGAGGCTCTTGCGTTCGACACAACTTACAAAACAAACAAATATCACAAACCTTTTCTTATCCTTGTAGGAGTCAATCACCATTTCGAAACTGCTGTTTTTGGTTTTGCCCTCTTACTCATCAAAAATACATATTTATCCCTACTTTTGCTATCGATATTTACCTTTTCGTCCCTAAAAGCCACCTATGAAACCTGTATTTTCTATACAACCGGTTGCTCGTATCTGCTATAGGAGGTGATATGTGGCCCCATGGTATTTATTTTATCTCCAATTTTACTGGGACCCACAAAATGAGTGAGGCGTGACCGGTTCCCTTTTTTTCGTAAACGGGACTAGATCCGGCACCATATGTATTTTTTGTACATTCATCTTCTCCCTTTCTAATTTCTATCCATTGCATGTCTTGTCTTTTCTGGAAAATCTCGTCTCCCTTTAAATTCGATCGAGGAAAACAGGGACTTCTTTCTTCAATATTCTTTTTCATTTTTCTCTTGACCCATTTTTGTTTAGTCTGAAAACACCCTCTCTCACTGTCCTCATTTTCCCTCAACTTCGAGGCTCCAGAGAACATGTCAATTTCAATTAATTCAATAGAGAGTATTTTCGGTGTTCTCCATTTTCATCTTTTACTCTCTCTCTCTCTCTCTTTTCTCCTTCTTCTTTTCTTATGATTTATATAGGTTTTGATTATGTTCTCAATGCGGCTATTGAACAATTGTTATTTCGGGTGATCTTGATTTCAGATTTATGGCCACTACTTCCTCGCTCAGTTGGTTGAATATTAGCTGACCAATTTGACAACTGGGGAGGAGGGTTTGATGTCTTGATGTCCACAACCACGATTAGGGGGCCAGCATTTTTCCGAGTAAGGTCTGCTTATCCCTCAATTGATTTTAATTATGGGTTTGATGCTAAATTTTCTTTTCTTTTCCCTTTTTATTCCTCTTTTCCTTTTTCTCTCTTGATCTAAATAGGATAGTGGATACCAAACATTGGTGGTTGGCTTGCTTACTTATTTACTTATTCATTTTCTTTTTTTGTGTTTTGTTGAAAAATTAGTAAGAGTATTTTACATGTGTTAACATATGTGACACGTTACAAATTGAGTTGTTTATCTAATCATAATTCTTTTGGGTTTTGATTATTTTGATTTTGAAGAAACGTTGATCAGTTGTACCGCAATAGAGTATTTCAATTAACTGCTTGTTATACAGTATGAAAGTGTACAGTCACCATAACTCTCACTAGACTATAATTGTTCATTAAAAAAAAAAAAATTGTATCTCTTAGATTTGGGTTTCTTTATTCTAATTCTTCTATCTCTGATACGCTCGTCAACTGAAGAGTTTGAGATAAGGAAAAAGAGCAACGGAAGCTTTGTACTTGGGATCTATTTAAAATTCAAATTTTCAAACACAGGTTTCTGTCGGTGCAATTATTACTCTTCTTCTTTTTTTTTTTTTTTTCCTGAAGGGATGGTGGAATTAAAAATAAAAATTCACATATTAAAAAAACTATAAATTTTTTTTTTTTAGAACTTTGCTTCATTATATAATTGTTTTCATTAGATTTTCATTCATATTGTGTGCATCTTTGCTTGATTTATTATTCTCATTAATTAATACGATTTTAGTTTTGTCTCAGCATCACTTTCTTTTTCTTTTTCACCATGCCTATGACTGTGAAGACCCTTGAAAGCCTTATTGACAATGTTGAGAATCGTCAAGATCAACATGATAAAAGATTTGATAAAATAGAAAATATGCTTCAGAATCTTACCGATGCAGTTGCCAAATATAACACTAGAATGGACAATATGAATGAAGAAATTAGACAAATCAATCGTAATACTGAAAAACGTTCACAGTCTGATCCTGCTTTTGTGTCGAATGTCTCTTCAAAGTCTAGTTCTCCCATTCATCCTAAAGACACTAAACACCACCCTTCAGGCTTATTTCCTACCCCAACTGGTCCCTTTCACATAGGCACATCTAGTGCTTCTTCTCTGATTGTCGATGCCTATCCCGATACTTACAATGCTCCTGACCCTATTCCTCTACCTCGCCCCACCCATTATCCTAGGCATATCAAACCTCAAGATAGACAACCTCAATATTAACCTCACTATCAAGCACCTAGAAACACTTATGCTAACGATCCAATTAGGAAAGTTAAATTGGATGCTCCAGAGTTTGATGGTAGGTTAGACCCCTCTGTCTTTTTATGTTGGTTAGATCAGATAGATGAATACTTTGATTGGTATAGCATGACTAAGGCTCAGCGTATTAGTATGGCTAGGATTAAGCTAGTGGGTGATGCAAAGTAATTTTAGAAAACTGTTGTTCGTGATGTTGATCTTAGACATCGTCCACCAATTCTACCTTGGGATGAACTGACATCATCACGAATAATTTTCCAAAAATACTTTGCATCACCTACTAGCTTAATCCCTATCATCCCTCTCACTCGAGACCTATTCAGAGAGAGATGGAACCATCATAGATAATGCTTGCATTGCCAAGAGTGATCTTGAGACAAGTTGGAATTGGCTCTTGAGGAACATCAGTCCATTCGTTAACCTGTTATTCTGGCAAGTCCTGCATTCCAGGGGAATGGGACCTTTAGAACAAGGATTTGGTTCTTGAAGAACATCCTTTCTTTGCTGATGTTCATTAATTTGTTCTCGTTCATTGATGTTATTCTTACACGACTGACTAAGGAGTGAAATGGGTTATGAGCAAGCATAGGTCGAAGTTGTGCATTTGTGATCGAATGCGTCTAAAAATAGTCAAGAGAAAAGAAAGTGTATACAGATCAGATTTGTTCATTTTCTTGTGTATCAATATTCTTCCCGTTTTTCAATTTGCTAATGACTAGAGCATGAATTTATTCTTCTTTCAAACTTACCTCTCTCATCAAGTTTCACTACTACGTTTTGGCACATTTTCTTCTTTGGTATCAGCTTATTACACTCAATGTTTCATCTAAGTCTCATGGCCATATTGTAGGTAAATTTGGAAGATATTTGCAAATAGGATAGGATCCTATGCTAGATGCTCTTATACTATTATTTGCTTCCTCTATTTAATTATTGAATGATAATCAGTAACGACAGATTATATTCGTAACTTAGGTGGTATTATATGGTGTACCTATGCTTTTTTCTTGCGACTTTTCTGAACATTATTGTTGCAGCAGAGACTGAAGTTGGTGGAGGAAGGAAACCATCTAATTTCAGAGAGGGGTTCTGACTTCTTTCTACTTCCTATTATGCGTTAGAACATTTAGGGGCATATCTCAAATCTAAATATGTATGAAAATGGAATTTTCAATTAGTTAACTCTGATCTAATATGATAATATTCTAAAATATAGTTAGTAGTGATTGTTCTTCCAAGTCAAGTCTAAACTTTCAGCCAAAAAAAAAAAAAAGAGTTGAATCTAAACTGTTGTTTGTGCATTATTCCATTGGTTCATATTTTATGGTTTTACTTGTTCAAAAGCTATGTTGGAGCATGCTCATTCTGAGTAAGGAGCTTGGGGTTTTAACACGGATAGCTCAAGCAGAAATGGAGTGCTTGATTGAGATGAAGCATTATCACCAGAATACCGCGTAATTGATTGAGATTATTTGTGATGTATTAGCACTTAAGGGCTATATATATGACACATGCTATGTCAAAAATGACGAGATAAGAGGAGGATTTGTTTGAACGTTCTGGTGCTGCCTTTGAGTCTTTTTTTTCAACTCTAATACTATATTGGGAACTATCTTTCGTGGCAACATTTTTTTTTTCTCTCAAGTGAAACTGAACCAAAAAAACTTATCGGAAAACATTGCCTATTTCTTTGAAGTCACGTTTGACTACTTGATGAAGCATTATAGAGGCGTAAAAGTTTTCTTGAGATCACCGAATAGAATTTATCTGGCCAGGGAGAATTTTCTTGACAACAATGATTTTAGGAATTGAAGTTTTAGAAACGAGCATCTTAATGATGATCTGATTATATCGAGATTATTCACTATTGTTTTCTAATGTTGTCCTTAATTTGATATTGAACATTTGTTACTCTACTGAATTTGTGTTTAATCCTATTAATCTGTTTCCAGTCTTGGCATGAAAGATTCTTGGGACCTTTAAAGGCTTTGGCAGTAGCAAGTATTATAAATGGCGTCGGTGATATAATCCTTTGCATATTTTTGGGCTATGGCATTGCTGGTGCAGCATGGGCTACAATGACATCACAGGTATACTGGTTGAACATTTTGATGTAACATTTTTTCGGCTTTATTTTTTGATTTGTGTTCTTATTAATGTATTTCTATGGAGAGATTAGTGAAATAGCCAGTCACTATTAACCTCATTTGTAAATTGTAACATCATTTATGTATGATGAAAAAAATTATGTGTTCATGAAATCGTGATTAGAGCATTTGATTATTATTTTCCGTTTAAAAAATTTTAGTAATACCAACGCTATACGTGCCACAGGCACGTGCCTCCACCTCTGAACTAATTTGAGCTTAGATAATTCGATAGTGGGTTTTTAACTCAATTAATTTTAATTTTTCTCTCTGTCAAGGTTTTTGTTCGCACGTGCTAAATTAATTTGATTTTTTTTTGGCATGTGTATCTATATATATATATGCAATTTTTTATTGGGATAATTGATAATAAATTCTCACATGAATCACATTACAACTAAACTCAATTTTGTTTTTTAAAAAATGTAAAAAAAGGAAAAAAGCAAAAAACTCTAGTTAAACAACATGAAAGCATCTAATTGAACTATAACTTGTTTCACATGTGACACGTAAACTTTGTGATGGAGATAATTAGATTCCATTGTATGAACCTACCTATGAAGTCACCCTTTGTACATTTCTATAAATAAGCCAAGAAACATTTACAATGCTCTAAGAAAACCCCAATTGTCTTCGATATCAAACTTAGCAATCTTGAAAGCCAGTGATATCCTGCATGGTTTTGGACAATAATTTGATCATTTCAAGGGTGGAGTCTACCTTTTCAAAAGGCGAGCAAGGCAAGGGGAGACCACACAATGATATCAACCTCCCTCTCAATATTGTCGTATTATGCAGAAATATTGATTTTGGAGAAAGAACAATCGTAGTCATGCCTATGCAGAGAAACATAATCTCAATTAGAAAGGAAAAGAAAAATATTGGCAAGATCTTACTTGAACCAAAATGCATGTAGGTAATTGTCTTAACTACCGCGTGAAAGGTAATCATACGATGTAAAATAGATTACATGGTCAATTTGAAAGAAATTAACATGGATCTAAAACTACATCAATCAAAAGAGGACAGAAAATCACCATTCGCTTTCCAAGTATTAGAGTATCATAATCGAAGTGGTCTCATGCGCGGCCATTATTAAGTCGGGCAATTAATCTGGAAATTGTATTATGTTAATAATAAGAGGAAAAAAAAATAGATACGAATTTTCAAATTCGGTGAGATCCAAAAGAACAAAGAATTAAGCTTTCAACAATGATTTTTCTTACTCATCAATGTCATTGAAAATATTTTTAACAGGAACATTTATCAAAACTTCTAAATTAGTTATTCAAGTTTTAAAATATTTCCAATGAAGGAAACAAATTTTTTCATTTTTTAAGTTGCAACTCATTACTATGTGATTTATTCAAAGATATTATATTTATTATACATTCATCTCCATTTGAGTCGAACAAGAGTACTTAAGAAGGTGAATATTCTGTCTTCTGGTCTTTCTATATCACCGTTTGGAACTCATGACTTTTGCAGTTCTCCACCTTACTTCCATGTGTAGGGATCAACACAAATGTCCCCATCAATAGTACTACACTTTTTACCCTATCTTATTGAACAAATAGAATCTTGCTTCAATGTTTTACTGTTGTATCACATGCAATTTATAAAAGTAGATGGGAGATGATTTCAGATTAAAAAGAACAGAGAAGCAAGGCGAAATTATGCAACCTATGATCTTCTCCACCCTTTGAGGTCATCGAGTAGCAAGAAAACATATTCTAATGTAACATTCTAAGTTTTTCTCTATCTTATAATCTACATATTATTAACCCATAAGGTTCTTCATTTCTGAAAGGAATCACATAAAATATGCATAAAATAATATTCGAATAAATATTACAGAGGACTTGAACAAATTGTGTCCCTTTACCCTTTGATTAAATCAATGTATGTATGTTCAATTCCTAGGCATGAAAGACTTGCAGAGGCATTTATTAAAAAGAATAAGAATGCAAAAAGTACCAAAAAACGAAAAAGAAAAACTTTCCCATTAGAGTAGGGAAATTAAGTTTTACATAAAAGTTTTGATGAGCAAAAGTACCATGATATTACAAGGGTAAATAACTTATATGCAGAAGTAAAATCAAAGGGGAAAAATGAAAATAAAGTGAATAAGTCGTATTTTTCTATATCTTGCATCTTTGGTGCCCCAGTTAAGGTACTAAAATATAAAGCTAGATTAATACTTTGTTTCCAAACATCGAACAACAACAAAGAGAAAATTTCACTGTCATCAGTTACATTTTTTGTGGTATTAAGTCCCCTGATCTTTAACATGCCAATCATTCTAGAAACTTGTCTTTACAACCAATTACAATTGTCTTGAAAGATTTTACATTATGTAAGTTTTCTCTCTTTCTCTCTTCTTTTTTTAATTATTATTTTTTATTTTCACTTTGGTTCATATGTTTTGCTAAAATGAGAGTGAAGAAGAGATAGGTAAAATTGAAAAGAAAATCTTTTCATCATTCTTTGTGTTATATAATACTTTGACCTGAATATTTCTTATTTAGATGAAGCTAGATTCAGATCATAAAGATGAGCTACAAGGACAAATAAAACTTTTAAGGTAAATAACTCGGATAAAGTAAGTTTTTCATCAAGCAACGTTTAAATGAACTCTATATTTAAACAACCAATAAAACACTACTTAGAGGACTGTTAGAATGCCACATTGAACTAAAAAGGAATAGCGAACTGTTTGTAAAATAGAATTTAACTTCCATTAATTCAACAGATGTATTCTGATAGCAAAACATCAATAAATATCACAACAAAAAGAAAGATACACATGTGAATGAATGAAAGAAATATTAGAAATCTATTTTCAATCCCTCTATTCTCCAATATTTTCTTCTCTTTCTTGTATAGTTTATTTCAATATTTAGTTCCATATTTACTTTTATTTGATAACAATGGCAAAAACGATTTCAAGTAGAATATAACGACAATTGTGTAAATAAAGATTTAGGAAAAAGAAACTAATAGACTAATGAGTAATGACAGCAATTAAAAGACATACCATCTTAGAGTCGCTACCAATATTAGTCACAAAAATTCAAGCAAAATCTTTGGATTGGAAGGAATTTCTCAACCATCACCAAATAATCATCGCAGAGAAGTATAGAACATTTGGCAAAGTGATCATTGGAAAAATAAATAAATAAAACCCAAAGATTTCAGTTTTTGACTATTTATGCTTTATATGACCTTAGAGAAAGAATCGTTATAGCAATCATAGCTTATAAATCATTATTCTTCACTATAATGACATGAATTTTTATTATATTTATATGATTAACTAGGATAGAATATCAAATTATATTTCCTAATTTACCCATAAAAATTAGGAATAGGAATGTAATTTGATAGTTTTATTATAAAGATTTAAATCGACTTGAATTAAGACTTTAGTCTACAGGCAAGTTGTACGACATTAGATTCATAATATCCAAAAACATGATTTACATTGGTAAAATATGTTATATGTTTGTTAGTCTCAAAATTGAAATATAAGCATGTATGTTTAATTTTATGCAGTCATGCAACCTGCAAATTTTTCTGATGCCAGCCGTGATATTCTCGAATTGAATAGTGATAACAAGTTTGGAAGGAGATAATTTTTCTTCACATAGTGTATATGTACATTGATTATGAAAATAATAAATAAACAACTTTGGATACATATCAAAAAGAACAGAATTAAGAAAATAGAAGTTATCTAGAAAAAAACTCATTAATAATGTGAATATTTATGTGTTATCCCTTTATATATTTAATCAATCATTAATTTACATATTCGATGGGCTCTAAAGGAATTATTAAAAAAAAAATTATTTTATGTATTTAGCGAGAATATTAATTTAATATATTGACCTGAATCGGGACCGGAAGATTTTATTATTCAATCGAGGTTATTAATTTATCCAACATTAGTTTATAGGTATATTATTGTATGAACAATGTTTAAATTCCTCAAGTATGAGAAAAGTCACGTAAGACCTCACTTGACATTATGTGACTATTTCCTTTCAAATTCAATTAATAGAGTGATGAATTATTTAAAATTGAGAGAAAAATACGATTTAAGTTCAATATTGATGATCAAAAGTTTGAGGCTTCAAATAAAGCTCATCGTATTACCAAGGGACTCAGGATGAAAATAACTATAGTATTCTACAATCAATGTTTAACTAGTCGTTATACTGTACTTTATGCGAGTTGGTATTAATATTGCATATATTAAGCCTAATTTATAGTTATGTTCAATATATTACAACATCAAAGAATCTATTTATCTCTACATTTATTTTGATTAGTCAAAAATAGCACAATTATTTGTTCGATGAACTGAATTTAATATAAGGTATCATTAATATTAAATTAAATATAATATTATATAATACATATATATATATATATATATATATATATATATATATATATATATATATATATATATATATATATATATATATATATATATGTAGGTTGCCAATCCAGTAGGTATTTTTTTGTAACCTATGTGTAGATATTTTTTTTAGCCGTTGGATCATTATCTAATGGTGATCCAACGGCTATAATGAAGTATATGAAAAGACGTGCATCATTAATGTTATTTCTCTCTCTTACTTTTAATATAAAAAAATGTATAAGAAAAATTTTCATTGGTCAAAATGATACCTATGTATAAGTGAAAAAAAAAAATACCTACTGGATTGGTGTCCATATATATATATATATATATAACAACCAATCATAGCCTGAAAAAATAATAATAGAGCCAATCATATCATGAAAAAATAAAAGTTAAAATAGGAATTTTCTAACAATTTTAAAAATAGAATATTGATCAAAGAAGCTATCATATTTTTTCTTTTAGCTATCACATTTTTTTTTTCACTTTCTCTCTATTTTAGACTCTATATATATATATATATATGTATATATATATATTACATTATTTTGTGAAAAAATGACAAGTACTTTGATCCAGAACTTACACTTGTTCAAAGGATAAAAAACTGAATTTGTCCTTTTATTTCGGCAATACCAATACAATATGGTTCGTTGTTTATATGAGTTTTGTTTTTTAACATTTGATGTTGTTTAAATTTAAGGGTATTCAAAATAACCACCAAACCACCAAATCGTGAAAGCCTGTCAAACCATACGAAACCAGCCTGATCAGCACAATACTAACACATTCACAGCCGATGATGGATTGGAAAAAATGCAAATTGACTGGTCTGGTTTGTAATTTTGCCAACATCCGGTCGGTTTCAAACTGAAATCGGCCGACAATATTAGTTTATATAGGCTTGGTGAGGTTTTAATGGAGATTTTTATTTTTACTCCATGAATGGTTACTCTAATTTAGTCCATTAGATTTTGATCTAATGGCTATAATAATACTTTTAATTATACTAAAAAATCTAATTTAATTAATACTTGTATAAATATAGAAAGTTATTTATGACTTAAAAGATAAGTAACCTATATTTGTGACCTAATGAGTTGGATAAGTTTTTTTTTTTCAATCTATTTTTTTTTGTTCCTATTCCATAGCTGATTCCTTATATTTTCATTCTCATTCCCTTTCATTTCTCATCCCTCATTGATGTTATTACTAATTATATACAAATATATTTTTCTTTACTTTTTAAATTTTTTTTTTCTATACGCTCTTTTTTTTCCTAGGTTAGTTATTTAATGAAAACTAATTTTCTTTAATCAAAATAGTCGTATAACTTATCTCGTCGTATATTGCCCCAAAAAAAAAAAACTTATCTAATCGTATAAATTATCTATCATTTATTTATTTTTTTGATTTCGGGTATTACCCAATACCTTAATAACTTTATGCTAATCAACTTTTTGTATCAAGTCGTATAACATTTTTTTTGGTTGATTTAACGTATTACCTATTTCATGTATTACCTTAATAATTTTATTTATTTTTTATTTGTCTTAAAACTAAAGTAATAAAGAAAATGATTTGATTAAGTTTTTTTATGATTTTGAAACTAAGCCATATATATGAAACTAACAAGTATTAATATTTTTAATCAAAACATTTTTCTTAAAAACACCATTCCTAATTTTCTTTTCCTTAAAAACTTATTCCAAACACTTATTTCCTACCTCAATGGAAAGTAGAATGAAAGAGTTTGGTACATGGGAATGGAATTGGAATTGGGATTATTTATCTTAGACTCATATTTGATGCCAACTTGGGAGTGAGATAAATAATCCACAACCCAAAAATAGTCCAATATGAGTGAGATAATTAATCCAAATCTAAAGTAAGGGATTAAAAATTCTACACTCAATAGTGGTGCGATCCACATCTATTCTAAATTCCAAAGCTAGTGGGCCCCATATTAGAAATAATTTCTACATTTTTTTAAGATATAAATTAATATAAAATAAATTATTACACATTCCAATCAAAAGTGTGTTCTATATTATAATAACAATCCACCACTAGAGCTAGTTCAGTAGGTTGGATGAGGTGGAGATTGGGTACTAGGTCGGGAGTTCGACTCCTAGGGTGCGTGAATTATTTTTCTTTTTTTTGTTATAAGTGGAGATTATTTGTTTAGCCTCCCTGCCCCCCTCCCCCTCCCCTTTTTTTCTTTTCTTTTTTTTTAAAAAAACAATCATAATCGAATCCAATTCCACACCAAATATAGAACAGTATTAAGTTTATTCCAATCCAATCCAATATCCCAGTTCTGCGTACCAAACACAAAATTAGAATGAAATGATTGTAGGTAAAATTAATTTAATATTAAAAATTATTGTAAAAACAAAATCTCTATTAAAAACTCCTCTATAGGTTTATATATATATAGAGGATCATATATGTTATCATAAATATTTTTTTTAAAAGAACAAAAACAAAACAAAACAACACCAGCCAGCCCATTAACTTTCTTTTACGCTGAGCCCAACGCTCCAGCCCAACACTCCCCTCAATCACTTTAGAAGCCCAATAGCCCTAGAGTTTCTTCCGGTGGTTACCCCTCTCATCTCATCTCATTTTCCGTCTCACAACAACACCCACAGAACAGAACAGCGAAACACAGTAGAATTAGCTTCGTAAACCTCGCCGCCGTCGTTGTCTCGCTCCCTGACGCTCTCTCCAGCCCTCCCTGGCCTGTCGCCCCGAAGCTCGCTCGCGGCCCTCTCTCGCCATCTCGGTTCGTCTCTCTCACCTCACTCTCTTGATTACTGGTGTATTTTCCAACATTTTGATGGATTTCCCTGCTTTCTTACCTTCTTAATGTTGCTTTTTTCTTTCCTTTTTTTTTTTAAAAAAAAAAAAATTATGGGTTGACTAATTTGTCTCCACCTATAAACATTTACATGCTAATATATAATCTGATTTACTAAAAGATGAAAGGTAATTCTAGGCTCTTACTTTGAAAATAATTAGAGTAAACATCTTTAATGTGTCTCAGTGCTGTTATGTATAGGACTCAAAGAAAAGTGTTGGCGACGTCTCTAGCTATTAACTCTAAGAAGAGAAATATGCATAAATAGTTATTATAGTTCACAAAAACATGAACGATACATGGTAAGTAATGTTTGAATATATATGTTTTTTGTACTAATACAATCACACGTAGTTCTGTCTCTTTTGTGAGTTCCTTTTTTTTTTTTTTTCAAAAGAAGAGTGGTATAATTATATGTGTTTTTCTATATTTTATTTATCTGCTTTGTTTTTTTGTATTACAGATATGATAATATTGTTGCTAAGATGTAGAAAACCGAAAGGGGAATTTAGATTCTATTCTTTGTTTTCTTGATGGTTGATGGGTTTTGCTTGGTAACGATGTTGAATTCTTGTTGTTGTTATCCTTTTAAATGTAATATTCGATGTCTGACCTGAAAATAGCTTGTTTGTATGATATGATTGCTTAATTAACGTTATGTTTAATTTAGATCTTTATGTTTCTAAATTGTATTTTGGAAGTCATGTGTTATATTTCATGTTTTGGTTTTAAAAAGGCTTGATTTTTGACACACATACACACACAAAAAAAAAAAAAAAAAAGGGAAAAAGAAAAAGGAAAAAAGAGAAAAGAAAAAAGCTCAAATGGTGAGGTCCAATTTGCCAAAGTCTAAGCCCACTGCAAAAGCTCCAATTTCTAAATCGCGGAAACCGGACAGACTCCTCTGCAAAATGTAGGTGCAATCTGGCTAGTTTGAATCGACCGTCACAAACCACACGGTCTGGTGCACATGCAATTTGGACTATATTTTGACGTTTTAGACCGACCAAACCGGCCATGAACACCCTTATTTAAATTAGTAAACGAAGTGTATTCGGCTTCTAAACTTTGTTGTAGAAACTTTCCATCGTTTACTGTAAAAGTGCAGATGTAGTTGTTACAATGTTGTTGTCGTTTCATTATCAAAACGACAGGTCATTTTTTTAAAGTAGCAAGTTCTTTCATTTTGAATTTTCCAAAAAGCCCTCGTAAATGTTGTCATATTGCAGTGCTTATCCCTTAATAAGATATACCTAAGGCTCTGTTCATTGGAGCTCCTTTCCTTCTTCTACAACTACAACATAGACTGACTAGGCCGCCCGAGCCCATTAACGGCATCAACCGAGGCAACGCAGCCATAGCCACCTACAAACAAAAGCTTTCCTCTAAGCTCTCTCAAGGTACTCTCTCTCTCTCTCTCTCTCTCTCTCTTGTGATTGTGATGAATGTGTCCATTGTTTTTGTGATTAGAATTGCTTCAAATGAATCCCAAAAGGTTGATGGTGTCTATAGAGAGCTTATTACTCTAATAAGTCGAAGTGGGTATTAACAAATTTGCGTTCTAATGCCTTGTTTCGCTTATTGTATGAGGGGTTTAGTCAAAATACACCAAATACTTTATATGCGTTTTCTGGAGGTTGAGTTTCATATATGCTGTTTTTTACTAGTTACTATGTGAACTAGATTCAATGATTAAATTTTGAAGTGGGTTTTTCTGAAAATGGAAGAAATTGTTGTCTATAACTGGATTTTAATTTTTAACTTGGATGAAATTAGAAAACAGAGACCGACTATGACTATGAGAAACGCCTTGATGAGTTTTCTTAGTAGAAGAACGTCAACAACGACAATCCCAACTCTCCAAAACTCAAATTTGGGTTGGCGGTGCTATTGTTCTCCACCCTCTATAGCCTCAAATAATAAACTTTTTGTTGGAGGTTCATCTCCATTTCTCTCTCTGTTTATCTCTGTTTCTTTTTCTGTGCTTCAGTTCTTAACGATGACAATGATGATGAACACTTCTGGGTCTTGCAGGGCTATCATGGTCGGTAGACGAGAAGTCTTTAAAAGACGCTTTCTCCTTGTTTGGGGAGGTCACTGAAGGTAAAACATTTCAATGATGAGAAATCCATTCTTGTATTTCATTTGTCGTCTGTGTTCGAAGAAAAGCTTGACCGAAAAAAATGCACTTTGTTTTTTAGTTGATTTGGAACCAAGTTTACTCCTCCATGTTCTATAGTACTTATGCTTTTGCCACTAAACTTGAAAGTGATTTAAGTATGAGAACACATTTAGAAGCTTTGAACTTCAATAACACATAAACTACTTTGATTTTTTGTATGTTGTACATATATTCGTGAATAGCTTAAGAATTTGGTCTAATCCCAATTGGAAAAGTTCTTCTCCCAACGTTAAGTTGTAAGAGATCTATGGCAGCATGTTATTAGACAATGATAAGTTCAAAAATTTATCAGTTAAAAAAAAAGTATGTTCTCTAAGTTATTCTTTGTTTTGTCAGTGAAGATAATCTATGACAAAGACTCTGGTAGATCTAGAGGCTTTGGATTTATTCACTATTTGAAGGAAGATGACGCCGTATCTGCAAAAGACGCCATGGATGGAAAGGTAAGCTGGGTCTGTATAATTTTCATCATAGAGAAATCTTGTTTAAAAAATTCATGTGGATGATCAAACTTTGGTGCCAGGCATTACTGGGTCGACCTTTGAGGATAAGTTTTGCTTTTGAGAAAGCCCGTGGCGGACCTGTTGTTGTCCGTCGCCTTTCCAACACGGTTGATGGTGCTAGTCATGATGCTTGAACTCTTATGGTAATCAATATTATGTTAGGTATATTTTGCCATTTCCTACTTGTCTGTGGTTCATTATTTCTGCTTTTAGGTATTTGTCTCCATTATCTCTACTTTACGAGATAATGATAATGATAGTGGACCATTGTCTCCACTAATTGTACTATTTCCTTTTTACTGATAATGGCCAATCAGTCACTACCTTTTAAAGAAATCAACTCCATGTCTCCAAAGACATTTTGATGAGAAATGTCTATAAATAGAGAATGGAAATTTAATACACAATATCTGAGAGGTTCTATAAGGTTTAGGAGTGCCAATTCACAAAACAGTAACTGTCGAAAACATAGCATCAATGACCGGAGGTAACTCGTCGATCCTTAAGCTATTTTCGCATTTGATCTTATATGTTATTTGTTTTAATGCATAGTTAAATCATATTAAGTCTAACAGTTGGTATCAGAGCAGGTTTAACCTCTGAGGAAAATTTTGTGAAAATACCCGAAACTTTATTCAATATCCAGGTTTGTTATTTAGAATTTTTGGATGCAAAATGAGGTTAGAAATCATTAGGAAATTGATTTTCTGACATTTCTATGATTTGAAATGCTAATTTTGGTGTTTGGAAGTGTGAAAATTGATCGGGTATGAACCGGGTTTGAAAACGGGTCGAAACGAGTCAAAAAGACTCAGTTGAAGACAACGTCAAACCACGTGTCGTTTTAACAAAAATTGGCCTCTGTTGTTCAAAAAAACGACGTGCCGTTTGATGTTTTATAGATATCGTTTCCAAAAAACGACATGTTGCTTATAAGTTTCTGGTTGTGTCGTTTCTGAAAAACTACACGTCGATTTCTAGCTTTAAGGAAAAAAACTACATGTCATTTTTGTAGATGTTTGGCCGCTGTAGTTTGTCGAAAACTACATGTCGTTTTTCGAACTACTTGCATATAGTTTGTATTCGTGATGAATGCTGATAATATATCACAATTTGCAATTCTATTATGGACATTTCAAAACAACATTTAGAGAATACCTTCATTTCTCAGAGCTTGATTCTTCAAACTATAGCCTAGTCATCGTATTAATAGGAGAAATTGAAATGGTAAAGCCAAAAAATGAGTTTCATAGAATTACTTTCATTTACGTATGTGTTACTTTCTATATCCAAGCCATCTATAGCCTATTCAATTGCTGATTAACCCTCAACTGCATTTTAGACTTGACAATAAAATGCTAGAATATCTCACTCGCAAAACTATTACTATAACCAAACTATTGCTACTCTTTCCACATCTTGGACCTCTAGTTTCATATGCCACATAAAAGGGTCAGTAAAGCTCCTTTTCAAACAAACTAATATTTATAAATCAACTTAAAGTTTTCTTTGAGTAGGAATCACATCCACAACATAATCATGATAGTACGGATTTTTGTGTAACGTTGAGTATCTCAATAATATTTTTGATACATAATTTATAGCTATGACTATGAAATATAGTATGCTAAATATGCTAAATATTTGGACCTATTTTTGTGCGTATCTTGTTCATTACATCAAACAATCACTTCACTAAGTTTTTCCAATGAAATCTATAAAAAACAAATGAAAGACAATTATTTCAAAAAACACATTGGTGAAAGATCTAGTTAATGAAGTTGTATATAATAAGCTAAAAACTTCATTCACGTACCCCATCAGCAATGTTTTTCCCCATCAGGACACAACACCCTAGAAGTAAGACCTGTTGCTAAGAGATAAGTAGGGAACCACGCATGATTTTTCCATCTTAACATAAACATATAGTGAGGCAAACAACTTCCAGATCTTGTCTTATCTTCCCAACAAGACTTTTGCAAAATTACCTCCATAATTCTCCACTTTTTACTCCATACATGTTTGTTTGATGATATAGAAAAACATAATATTTAATACAGTAGTTGAAAAGTTGCATTTTTACATTGATTTTTCTATGCAGTTAAGAGATTAACATATTAAAGCAGGGTCTACATGCTTGGAACATATAGCACCCTACCTTGAAAACATTAATTGGCTCTTATTCCCTATGCTAATGTAATCATGATAAATTAACGGTGTTTTATGGTACCACTATGTGCTTCTTCTATAAGTCAAGCATGAAATTTTTCCTTGAAGAAGTGGGCTTAATTTTAAGGGAAAACGACAAGATAAGAAGAAGAAGAAGCATGCTTGGGGTGGGGCCCCTAATTGTAATGAAAATGATTATAAATCATATCATTCACTTAATGAAAGATTAATGGTCATCGACTTTACATTTCCAAATATCATATTCTTTTATAACATAGTTATATATAGACCCATAATAATGATGAATAATGCATTCAACATTGTTATCGAAACGATATACGCAAGTAGTTGAATATTTTATGTTAATGCACCAATGTAAAGTCTTGTTATATTTGATTAAACATATTAACTAAAACTTCACTTAAAAATTGATGAGTCTCAGCAAGAGAGAGTAAATCATGGCATATCTTATAATTCCATATGGTAACTAAGTGATCAAAGAAAGACACTCCTTTCAGAGAGCATAACTTGGAGGTGGAGGTGTTACCTAGAACAAACCATCATGCTTAAACAATACATCAAGGTTGGTTTCTATTCTAATTATTTAGAAAGTCAGAACAAGATGAAATTTTATTTCTGGAAATTGAGGAACAAAAGATCTTGATGCTTTTTGCCTGAAATTTTATATTTTTAGTCTGATGTACGATAGGTAGACTTTGCACTATTAGTTTCCCATGCAAAAGTCTTAGTGTCACTTGGACATTGAGGATTCACTCTAAGTTTTGTTAAGAAAAGAGAAATATTTGTCACTTGACGTGCCATAGTCCAAGATCAGAAATCAACTAACATTTTGACAAAATAGTGTCTCCCAACCCCTAAAGCAAACCATGTAAAGATATCCTAAATAGTTGCATTAACAGTTTTATTTAGGCCTGATGACTTGTAGTCAGTAATTACATATAAAATATTATACACCATGCCAACTGCTACATTATCCCAAATAATCTACAGAAGTTAGTTGGTTTCCTATTTCTCCTTTTTTTATTTTCTAAAAAGAAAACTACTTTAGAACAATTGACAATTATAAGGAAAACCTTATAGTTTACAATATGTAAATTTTTTGTGAGGCATTGAACAAGCTACAGAGTAACCTTTAGGACCATTTTAGAAAAGTGAACAAGCTAGGTTACTTTCTCTCATGAATAGAAAAAGAAGAAAATAAATTTCTCTCTTTGTGGGCATACACATCTTAAATTACCCCTATCTCTTTGTCTCCCTCTCTCTAGCAGCATATAAGAGGTATTATACCAATATTATACCTAGACATGAAAGTTGAATTATAAAATTTGACATAACTAAGAGGCAATATTTTGATAGCAAGACATGCACAAAGTGGACTGGGAGTGAGCCTTCAAATATTGGCATTTGAAGCTCTTAATTTTTTCTCACAATCAAAGTATGCACAAATTGAGATTGAGAAGT
Source organism: Trema orientale (assembly GCA_002914845.1). NCBI lineage: Eukaryota > Viridiplantae > Streptophyta > Magnoliopsida > Rosales > Cannabaceae > Trema > Trema orientale. The sequence goes on along the minus strand of JXTC01000097.1, from coordinate 602,688 downwards.
AGATGATAAAATAAGTAAGAAAACTGAACATGTTTAAGCTAAAATGAAATGGGCATTGGAAAAAAATTATAACCATTATAAATTGGAAGAATTGTACTCATTTGGATGCCTTACTGAACCGATTGGAGGAATATTGTTGCTGATTTAGATGAAATTTTGCCATGAGAGGAAGAATAGCCGCTACCAAGGAAATGAGAAATGGCAGTGGAGAGCATGTTAAACTCTGGGTAAAATTAGATGAAAATGAGTGTCTTGTGTCGTGAAGGGACAATTGGCAGTTTGCATTTTGTGTGGTACAAACAGGTGGTGGTTCTGTAATTTTTTGGTGAAGTATAATCAAAGCATAAAAGACAAAATAAATGGACGAATGAACAATATAGAAAAAGACAAAATACTTGAACGAAACTAAACTTTTATTTCACTCTTTTATTTATGTCAGACTATTGCTGCTACGTGCGAACACATGTGGAGTAACGTTGCCTTTTGTGATGTAAATTTTGGTTGTTTCAGCAGAACTCTTTGCTGAATCGAGAGTAAAATTATGTCCACTAACTTTTGCTTGCTAATGGAAATTAAGAATGATAGAATTATCATTATTGAGTCCAAACAGAACTATATATTATAAGATGCCAAGGTTAATTTAGCATTTTAACAAGTGTAGTATCATACATAAAACTACGATGATGAAAATAACTATTGACCTTATCTACCAAAATAGAAATGATCTTTTTGATTATGAAACCATCTTACCTGCTGCAATTCTATGTTGCAATTTCTTTCTTCTCAACATAGAGCTCAATTATATTACTATTATTCTAGTAATTCGCCTTATCATTTCTTTTGAAATTGTTGTAAAATTGTAAAAAATAAAAGATAAAAAAAATACATATGTACGCAGTGTGCTGGTATCCTATTGTCCTAATCCTTGGTCAATCAAATAGTATTATATAGAGCTTTCAATAATGGATAACTTTGGTTTGCACCTTCTATATTCGACATTTGATTATAGCTAATGGTAGGTTCTTGGTCAATCAAATAGTATTACATCGAGCCTTCAACAAGGGATAACTTTGGTTTGCACCTTCTATATTCGACATTTGATTATAGCTAATGATGGGTCGGGCAACCGATGCAGATCTTGTTGCACTATTGAAAAAAGTGGAAATAACTCTAGGCATCATTAATTGGAGGCTAAAATCCTCATAAATCCCATTAGTCATTTAGACACCTTGCACTAAAGAAAAAATAAAGAGACGATAAATAAACTATAAACTGGCTTCAGCAACTTCTCAAACTTTAGCAAAAGTAAAATTGTGTTTTAAGTTGGTCACTCAAATAGTAAAAGATTTCGGAGTCACATGTTTGAATCAATAAATTGAAATATTTTCACGATGACTTATATTCACTTACAATTTGTTAATATAAGTCATGATGCTTTGTTTGTATAATTGCAATAAAAAAAATCACGTTCTTATGCGTTTTGTCAGAGTTTCTATACATTTAAACATTACAAAACATGGGTGCATTTTCTATATAAACACATCAGTACCATGCAGGTGAATAAATTATAAAATAATTTCTCATGAACCAATTTAAGTGATGGGCAATCGTAAACCATAAGCAAGATCAGTAAGAGTTGCTTGACAAGTCGATCGAATAATATATATATATATATATTTATATATATATGGGTGAGTTTTCAATAGGTATTTTTGTTTTTGCTCCATGGATAGATAAAATTGACTAATTTAGAAATGAACCTACAATAACAAGTAATCTCATTCAATATATTAATTTCCAATTCATTTTTTTTATTTCTTTCCTTTTTGAAAATTTAATTTAAAGTTTAATTTTTTTAATTACCTTTAATTTAAAACTATATATATTATTGTATCTTCAATATTTCATAAAATTTCTTTTTTACTGTACGAAAGGTAAAATCCAAGGTAGCATAATTTTCATATTATGAATAAATTGTTTTCTTTAATTTAAAAAAAAACTATGAATAAAGCAACTATATTGGAAGAAAATTTGTTTAAAAAAAAAATTATGCGTAAATCAGCCTAAAATTTGTACTTTTGTTGTTTTTTTTTCCCAACGAATAAGATAGTTGAGAGTGATTCGGGATTATTAAATATGTTTCACTAATTTCATTTTCTTATGAAAATAAGAAAAAAAAAAATTGACCAGCTCATCAGGTTATCTATCTTTTTTTATTTTAAATAACTTTCTATATTTATATATGTATTAGTTATAATAATATTTTTAGTAAATTTACTAATATTATTCTAGCCATTAGATTAAAATCTAATAGCCCAAATTAGAGTACCTATCCATGGAATAAAAATAAAAATCTCTATTCAAACATCTAAAGTGTTGTTTTAATAGAGATTTTTTTTTTTTACTCGATGGATGAGCACTCTAATTTGGGCCATTGGATTTTAATCTAATGGCTAAAAATAATATTAGTAGATTTACTAAAAGCATTATTATAATTAATACATATATAAATATAAAAAATTATTTAAAACAAAAAAGATGAGTAACCTGATGAGTTTGTCAATTTTTTTATTTTTATTTTTTTATAAGAAAATAAAACTAGTGAAAAAATACTTATAATCCAAAATCACTCTCAATTATATTATTCGTTAGAAAAACAAAATAACAAAAGATGTGCAAATTTTAAGCTGTTTCACGCATAATTTTTTTTAAACAAATTTTCTTTCAATGTAATTGCTTTATTCATTTTTTTATTTAAGAAAACAACTTATTCATAATATAAAAATTATGCTACCTTGAATTTTACCTTTTGTACAGTATAAAAGAAATTTTATGAAATATTGAAGATACAATAGTACATATAGTTTTAAATTAAAAGTAATTAAAGAAAATAAACTTTAAATTAAATTTTCAGAAAAGAAAGAAATTAAAAAAATTGAATTAGAAATTAATATATTAAATGAGATGACTTGTTATTATAGATTTATTTCTTAATTAGTTAAATTTATTCATCTACGGAGAAAAACAAAGATACTTTTTGAAAATTCACCTATATATATATCTTGCCGACTAAGTATAATGTACGACCATCACCAAAAAAAAAGAATGTCAAATTAATTTGGTGCTGTGATATCTCTGTATCTCACACCAATTATTCATGATGGTTGATACATGTATTGATATTTTTTTCTTTTTCTTCCTCGATTGTCTGAGTTGGACACAAGTAAAATTTACATATTAATATATGTTATAACGTACGTACTTAAAGAACAATAATAAAGATGAGCTAGCTTTTGATCATAAGCTAATTTTTTCAAATTAGTTCAACTTGTAATTATATATAGTCAGACAAATTTGGCCTATACGACAAAAGACAATCGGCGCATTTTAAAGTGGATTCTGAAATTGACAGACACGTACATTTTAATATTCATGGTTGAATAAATACGACGACACGTTTGTTTGTATCTTCGAAAACTGCAATAGCGCGTTTTTTGTTTGGTTATGGTGAATATATTCATATAATAGTTGTGTTATATATGAAATTAGTAACTTCCGCACCAGAAGGGAGCTTTGCATTAACCGGGTCTCCATCTAGTCTTAGACTAATTCCTGGCCTACTATATGAACAAATCTGATTTAATTAGTAAATTATATGGAAATTAATTACAGTCTAATATGGTTGAAGATTTTAAGTTTTTAAAGTGTAATATATTTGGTTAATGCAGCCACACTAATTAATTAATGTCGGTGAGATTATAACATGTAGTTGTATTACATTTCACAAATTTACTGTCTTTTTTTTAAAAAAAAAAAAAAACTCTGTTTTTCTTAATTGGGAACTTATTTTGCAACAATGCAAAATCCATTAAAAAAAATAAAAAGAACTATCACCCAAAAGTTCATTAAATATTTAGCGGAATTTTCCAGTAGATTATAGTCACACAAACTTGATAAGGGTACGTAGACAAGGAAATTAATTTTTCGAACGAGGTAAATTTTGCCACACATATATTATATATTTGAGGACTTTGGTATTCTATATATTGCATATACTTTGCTGGTAGGTGCCAACTTTAGTACGAATGTATCTTGAAAACTTTACTGCTTTTCCTTTACCATTCATATAAAAAGAATCGCTAATTTATACGTGCATAGATCATGATAATATTTAAATATATTTTTCAATGTTTGATTAGAGGCCCATTGGGAAAAAAAATGGAAAAACGAAAAAAAAATACTATGAACGTACGATTAATGAATCGATTTTACATTCTCTCAAAAGAATTTATTAATCAGGAAAGTCAACCACTCAACTGATATGAATAGATGAATAAGCAACTACATAAGTAATAACTCCGAAATAATCCTATGGCACATGTGCCAATTTACAACGTAAATAAATTAAGGGGACGAAGTATAATTTACCTTGTTATAAATTACTTTTTTCCTAGGTCTAATATATTCCCTACTAGCAGATCTACGTGACTGACTACATGGTGAATTCTGTTAAATACTAATTAGTGGATGTTTTACTGATAATTTGAAATTGTAAAGGATTTCTAAACTGAGAGACAATGCCATTTTTTATTTAAGGGGGTGCAAGTGCGAAAGCAATATTAAATAATTGAACAGGGTAATAAAAGTGCAATTTACCCCCTACATTCTATTTTCCTTGAAAAGTTAGACAAGGAAATTAGAGAGGTGAGATATGTGATTGAAGAGTAACAACGGATCCAACTATATATACATGCAGTGTCAAGAATTTTATGTATTTATATATAACATATTTTTACTCGAAAATTGCAATAAGCTTGGATTTTTCATTAACCAGAATTCAAAAAGTAAATTATAAAAGTTATTTCTATTATATATAATATGTTAATTTTTTTTTTTGAGATGAGATAATGCTTATTAATTACTACTCCATATGTAAAACGTCGCAAGGCTGCAATATCAATTGAGGACAAATTAAGTTCACTGTTTCTGCATAAACTTAACTATAATCTTTAGGTTTCCGAGGTGCTTTATTTACGGCCACATAGAGAACCTTCCACATACTGTATATCATATTTTGTCTTTAATTAATTATTGTATCATGTATGTAATATTGGATTTGAATAGATCAAACTGCACCCACCGACAGTTTTAATCATACAACACATGTGGCAAAAGAAATTAGAACCAAAGCTTAAGATTTTTAATAGGATTACTGAAAAAAAAAATACACCACGATGTGATATTTTAATTCGTACAGCACCTTAGCTATTATACATCTTGACCTGCTCGTGGCCTTCGTCATGAGGAAGTTTCAACTTAATAAGAGCAAATTCAGTGATATATGTTGGGAAAGAACACCAACACGTCGTAGGAATAAAAAAAAAAAAAAATTAGGAATATAGATCAATAGAAGACTTTAATTTAGTTAATAAGGAAAATAAAGTCAAACTGACATTTTCGAAAATTAGTAATATGTACGCACTAAGTCCAGCCTGTTTTGTTTATTAAACAAAGATATCCTACATCACAATACTTGTAGAGATCACTATATATAGGGTTCCTCTCACCATTACCATGCAATTCACTACACAAGTAGATCTAAGAAACACAAGTTTCCGGCAATAAGAGTAGAGTTTGCTAGAAATGAGAGGCTCGGGGCAGTCGAGGCAATGGCCTCGACTATTTTATGCCATGGCATTTTGCCTCATAGCCACTAATGTGGTTGCTGATTACGACTATAAGCCTTATGTTTATGCTTCCCCTCCACCGCCGGAGCGTATAGTCAGGCCACCATATCTTTACAAGTCACCACCACCGAGAAAACATGTAGCCTATCCCCCATACTATTATTACAAGTCGCCTCCACCACCAAAGTACATTAGGGATCCTCCCTACCATTACAAGTCGCCTCCAAAGTATATTGTACGCCCACCGTACCATCACAAGTCACCACCAACACCAAAGCATGTAAGCCACCCACCATACCACTATAAGTCCCCACCACCACCATCTCCTTCTCCTCCACCTCCTTATGTCTACTTATCTCCACCTCCACCATCTCCTTCACCACCCCCTCCCTATGTTTATAAGTCTCCACCTCCACCATCTCCATCACCACCACCTCCCTATGTTTACAAATCTCCACCGCCACCATCCCCATCACCACCACCACCATATATTTATAAGTCCCCGCCTCCACCATCACCTTCTCCACCACCTCCTTATGTTTACAAATCTCCACCTCCACCATCTCCTTCACCACCACCCCCTTATGTTTATAAGTCTCCACCTCCACCGTCTTCACCTCCACCACCTCC
>JXTC01000097.1:577114-596344 GCA_002914845.1 Trema orientale | reverse complement strand
CCTCCTTATGTCTACAAGTCACCACCTCCACCATCCCCATCACCACCACCTCCATATATTTATAAGTCCCCACCTCCACCACCACCTTCTCCACCACCTCCTTATGTTTACAATTCTCCACCACCACCATCACCATCACCACCACCTCCTTATGATTACAAGTCGCCACCACCACCAACGCATGTAATTGACCCACATTATGTCTACAAATCTCCACCTCCACCGTCTCCCTCACCACCACATCTCTATGTTTATAAGTCTCCACCTCCACCATCTCCCTCACCACCACCTCCCTATATTTATAAGTCCCCGCCTCCACCATCTCCATCACCGCCACCTCCCTATGTCTACAAATCTCCGCCTCCTCCATCCCCATCACCACCACCTCCTTACATCTACAAATCTCCTCCACCACCATCTGACATAGTACTTCCCCCATACTTGTACAAATCTCCTCCACCTCCACCTCCTAAGTACTACTATAACTCACCACCGCCACCATCCTATAACCCATATGTCTACAGTTCACCTCCACCTCCTAAATACTACTAAGCTTTATTACTATGGTTACCAGTTCAACCTACTTCAATAACTGCTTTTATGTTTGGGTTTGATCAAGAAATGTATTCCATTGTTTCCATTCATGTTCAATTTTTGTACTTTTTTGAAAATAATAAAGGATGTGATTATCTTAAAGTAAAGCATTATTGATTGCAAAGGATGTGAATTACATTCAGTAAAGCATTATTGATTGTACTTTTTGTTTTATGAATTAATGAATGCCAATGGATTTGATCTTCACATACTTGTCTATGTAGCTGTAGACAATTCTCGCTGTTTTCTATGGCCTCTAAACTTACTACTATCGTGAATATTGTTTGAATTCCATGTCTTATTGCGATTTGTTAATCTCCGACTACAAAAAAATTTTATACACCAGCAACTTATTTAAAGTACGTGAGTGCAGAAATATAACTAAGTACGTACTTGTAACAATATATTAAGACGACGAACATCTTTTGATGGTTTAGTACAAAAACCTGCATTAATTAACAATGCATGCTAGTTTAGCGCGGTCAAAGCACTGATAATAATTAATGGTTCCAAATTTCCGTTCAATATGATATCTCAATTTATATATAACTAATGAATCGATGTCATATGATTTAAATTATGAAATGCCTTCATTAGTTTTTTACAAATTATGAAATCACTTCATTAGTTTCTTAACAAAGTGGGTTGACTCAAGTGTGTTACGGAATAACCTTCCCAATAAACATACAATAGCGGAAGTGATAAAATAAATGTAAAAAATAACGCTGAAATAAAATAAACACAGGACACACAAAATTATCGTTGTTCACTAAATTGGCTACGTCCACGGAGCTGCTACAGATCTTCACTATAGGGAGAAAAGGAACCTTTACAAGTGTTTAAACTCAACACTTTCAACTCATACCACAGATCCCAAATACACCCAAGAGAAAAATTGTATTTTTCTCTAACTCTCAAGAGTAAACTCACTCTAATTTTATTCTCACAATGCTTAGTGTTTCTTACACTCTGGGATGATAAACTATGAGGAATAACGTCCGTATTTATAATGTATGGCTCACCAACTCTTACACGTTTTTTCCTTCAAGTTTCCTAATATATTACACGATTTTTACACGGTTTTTTATCATATATTAACTGGCTATTTACTTTTCTTTTTCACCGTGTATTAAACACGGCTTGTATACAGAGCAAAACTGTGTTTTGCTCACATGGTTAACACACGAAAAAAAATCTCCACCGCTTGACAATCTCCCACTTGAAGACTAATTTCAATTATATTTTCATACTCGATCAGTGCAGTAGTTCATCTTCTCTTCTTTATGCTTGCAAACCAACTGAAGCTGAACATAACTTCAGTTTGTCAATGGTCACCGTCTTCGTTAATATATTCACTGGGTTCTTGCTTCCTGGAATCTTCTCTAGCACCAAAACTCCATCTTCCAAAGCTGAGCATATGAAGTGATACCAAACCTGTATATGCTTTGTCCGAGTATGATACACAGGGTTCTTTGCAAGATAAATAGCACTTTGACTGTCACAATGCCAACTATTCTTCCCATAATTTTGACCCAGTTCCTCCAAGAAGCTCTGTAACCAGATCAACTCTTTACTTGCTTCTGTCACAGCAACATACTCTGCTTCAGTAGTAGATAGAGTGACAATCTTTTGTAGCTTTGAGACCTAGCTAACCGTTGTACCACCTAATGTGAATACATATCCAGTAGTACTCTTCCTGTCGTCTACATCACCAGCTATGTCAGCATCTACATAGCCTTGTAAACCCAAATTTGATTTTCTGAAGCACAGAACCATGTTACTAGTACCTCTCAAGTACCTGAGAATCCACATCCCCGTTTCCCAGTGCTGTTTTCCTGGATTGCTCATGTATCGACTCACAACTCCCACTGCATGTGCTATATCTGGTCTTGTACACACTATGGCATATATAAGACTGCTAATAGCAGAAGAATAGGGCACCTTGGCTATGTATGCTCGCTCCTACTCTGTTGAGGGTGACTGCTCCTTGGTTAATTCGAAGTGACTAGCCAAAGGAGTACTTACAGGCTTTGTACCATCCATGTTGAATCTGCTAAGCACCTTTTTCACAGAATCCTCTTGAGATAGCTTCAAACTCCTATTCACCCTATCTTTAGAAATCCGCATCCCAAGGATTTGTTTTGCAGCTCCCAAATCCTTCATAGAAAACTCTATTGACAATTCTTTCTTGAGCTTATCAATTTTCTCTATATTAGCTCCAGCAATCAACATATCATCTACATATAAAAGTAGAATAATATAAAAATTGTCAAACCTCTTCACGTAACAGCAGTGATCTGCCTGGTACTGCAAGTAACCATTATTACTCATAAACACATCGAACTTCTTGTATCACTATTTGGGAGCCTGTTTTAAGCCATACAGGCTCTTTTGAAGTTTGCATACCATTCTCTCCTTCCCTCGTACTTCAAAACCTTGTGGCTGCTTCATATAAATTTCTTTCTCTAAGTCACCATGAAGAAATACTATCTTGATATTTAAGTGCTCTAGATGCAAGTCTTCCTTAGCCACCAACCCAAGAACTGTTCTGATAGTGGTCGATCTAATCACTGGAGAGAAAATTTCGGTGTAGTCGATGCCTTCCTTCTGTTGAAAGCCTTTGACAACAAGCCTTGCTTTGTACCGCTTACTGCCATTATGTTCTTCCTTTAATTGGTACACCCACTTTTTATGTAACGCCTTCTTTCCTTCTGGTAGTTCTGCTAACTCCCACGTCTGATTGGACGTAAGTGAATTTACCTCATCTTTCATGGCTAACTCCCACTCATCATTTTGTACTGCTTCTTCGTAGGTCTCTGGCTCGCCTTTATCAGTCAATAAAATGTAATACAGTGCCGGAGAATATCTCTGAGGAGGTTTGATTGTTCTAGAATATCTTCTTAGTTTAGCCACTAGGGTTTATGGGTCCAGTGTTGGTGCTACAATTTCTTGATCTTCCTGGCTATCTACTGGGATATCATTCAATTGAATTGTCTCCGTCTTTTTGACTTCAGGACATACTCTATCAGTATCGGTGCCCAACTTATCCTCGTACATCACCTCCTTGTTGAATATAACATCTCTGCTCCTGATGATCTTCCGATTTTGGTCATCCCAGAAACGATAACCAAACTCAGCATCACCATAACCAATAAAGAAACACTTCTTAGATTTGGGATCAAGTTTACTTCTATTAGCAGGGTCAATATAAACGTAAGACAAATAACCAAATACTTTCAGGAAAGTTAAAGATTTACCTCTTTACTGCTCCAGATCTTTTCTGGTATTCTAAAGTCCAATGGTATTGATGGTCCTCTGTTGATAAGATATATAGCGGCATTAACTGCATCGACCTAAAATATCTCTGGCAACCCTACATATAACCTCATGCTCCTTGTACGTTCATTCAGAGTTCTGTTCATTCTTTCAGCAACACCATTCTGTTGAGATTTCTCTGGAATAGTTTTCTCGAACTTGATCCTATTAACGGCACAATATTTCTTAAAATCATCATCATCATATTCTCCCCTATTATCAGATCGCAAGCATTTCACTTTTAGATTAGTCTCATTTTTAACCATGACTTTCTATTTCTTAAAGATATCATAAACATTAGATTTATTTTTCAAAAAATAAACCCATACCTTTCTGCTCGAATCGTCAATAAATGTCACATAGTATCTAGAGCCTCCAAGAGATGTCATAGGAGATGGCCCCCACACGTCTGTACAAACCAGCTCTAACTTTGCTGCCTTTGATTCTCTTCTACCTTTCGAAAAGCTCACCCTTTTCTATTTGCCAAAGATACAGATTTCGCACAGGCTATGCTCAACTGACTTCAGCTTTGGTAGCTTTCCTTTTGATAGCATTACCTTCATTCCCTTCTTGCTCATTTGCCCAAGTCTATAGTACTACAGATTTGAACTAACTTCAGCGCCGACAGTCACCAAAGTATCTCTACAATTGGAAGTCATATAGAGAGTTCCAGTTTTATTTCCTCGAGCAATAACCATGGCTCCTTTGTTAACCTTCCACGAGCTACCAGTAAAGATCACATTGTGTCCTTCCTTGTCAAGCTGTCCCACCGATATAAGATTCTGCATCAATCTAGGTACATGCCTTACTTTCTGGATTTTTCACACCGATCCGTTTGACATCTTCAAACAGATATCACCCATGCCAACAATATCTAAAAGTTCTCCATCATCTAGATAAATCTTTCCATAATTACCAGCAACATAATTCTCCAATACATCACGACGTGCAGTGGTATAAAATGAAGCTCTAGAGTCTAAGACCCAAGAGTCAATTGAATTATCTACAGATAATAGCAAAACGTCTTATATCTTATCAGTCACGACATTCGCATCGTTTCTGCTAGTGTCTTTCCTTGGTACTCTGCAATTCTTTTTTATGTGACCAGTCTTGCCATAATTCTAGGATTTCGGTCTTCTTCCAGATCTAAACTTGTCTTTGCCATTCCTTGACTTGGATCTACTACGACCATGGTTAGAATTCTTCTCGCTGCTCCTGCCCCTGTTCTCGAGATTTAGGGCAGAACTTGATGATGCGCTTTCACCCGAATCAATTCTGCGAACTTCTTCCGCTAAAATTCAGTCTCTAACATTATTGAATTGTAGCTTTCCTTTGCCTACAGAATTGTTAACCGCAGCCCTCATTGATTCCTAACTATTTGGTAGAGACGCTAGAAGAATTAGAGTACAAACTTCATTGTCGAAATTAATTTCGATGGACGTCAACTGAGAAACGATCGTGTTAAACTCATTGATATGAGTTACAACTGAAGCACTTTCTCCCATCTTTAAACAAAACAACTCCTTCATTAGATGTACCTTATTGTTTGCCGACGGTTTCTCATACATGTCTGACAGGATGCTCATCATCTCTGCTGTGATTTTTGTCTCTGTCACATTATGAGCAACATTCTTCGTCAGCGTCAATCGGATTACGCCTAACACCTGTCGATCAAGGAGTTCCGAGTCGTCATTCTCCATCTTCTCGGGTTTCTTTCCTGATAGAGGTTGATGCAATTTTTTACTATGCAGATAATCATTGATCTGCAGTCTCCAATACGAGAAGTCTGTACTATCGAACTTGTCAATTTTGGATCCTGATCTTTCACCTCCGGCCATCGCTCCCACTAAATCGAACCTTAGCTCTGATACTAGTTGTTAGGGAATAACCTCCCTAATAAACACACAATAGTAGAAGCGATAAAATAAATGTAAAAAATAACGCCGAAATAAAATAAACACAGGACACACAAAATTATCGTGGTTCACCAAAATGGCTACGTCTACGGAGCTGCTGCAGATATTCACTATAAGGAGAAAAGGAACCTTTACAAGTGTTTAAACTCAACACTTTCAACTCACACTCCAGACCCCGAATACACCTAAGAGAAAAATTGTATTTTTCTCTAACTCTCAAGAGTAAAATCACTCTAAATTTACTCTCATAATGCTGGGTGTTTCTTACACTCTGGGACGATAAACTATGAGGAATAAGGTCCCTATTTATAATGTATGGCTCACCATCCCTTACACGTTTTTTTTCCTTCAAGTTTCCTAATATATTACACAATTTTTACACAGTTTTTTATCATATATTAGCTAGCCATTTACTTTTCTTTTTCATCGTATGTTAAACACGGCTTGTACAGGGAGCAAAACTGTGTTTTGCTCACACGGTTAACACACGGAAAAAAATTTCCACTGCTTGACAAAGTGGGGTAGGGATTGGATAGTATTAGGTATTTTCCTTTAATTTGTAATAAGTAGAGGTTATTAGTTAAGCTCCATCTCAAAAAAAAAAATATGAGTCCTACTTTTTTAATCAATATTAAAGGGAAATAGAATATTACGAAAAAGCCAAATCTTTTGACATTTTTCTATCTTAGTTCATAACTCGAATATTAGTGTATTTTTAAATGATAGGTCATTATGATTACTGGATCGGAGAAGAAAAATATTAATTATTATTTTTACGTTTCTTCAATAAATGACGTTGTTAGATACTAACAAATATATGATATTATATCATTATAAGAGACTACGTTAGAAAATTAGTGCTTTCATGCCAATCTTTGACGCGACTAAAATAATGATCAGTTGGGTGTACCGCGTGAATATAATATATATATATATATATATATTGCAAAACTAATTATTAAGAAGTGTTTTATTTTAATCGATTAAATTCTCTTATCGGATCGACCTGCCTTGGTTTGACAATTATCAATAGTTGTGTATATAAAGAGAGAGAACGGTAACTGATATTGATTTACTAATTAAATAAGCGTTATGCTTTTTATGCAAGATAAAAAAGTCACATGTCCTTAATAATATATACAATTTCCCGTATACATACGACATGATAATTATGGATACGCTATCTCTATATATAAACGACGACGGTGAAAGTTCAAAAAAATACTCTCTTGGCTATCTTGGACGTCGAATGTATCGAGAATTATTACATAACTTACATGAACCAGAAGCAATTAGATCACTAAATTTTTATACTAGTTGATATTAGAATTATATATATAGGGCCGACTAAGTTTAAGTTAGCATGAAAATGTCAAATTTGGCAGCGATATATATATATATACATATCATGACCTCATTAATTATCATACCAGCTTTAATTTCATAGTGATGCATTATTTTAATTTTTTTTTCCATCGCCAGAGTTGGACACATGCACGTAATATACAGTTACTGAAAAGTTTAAGACATAAAGCTATTTTCTTCGGTAAACTCGAAATTGTGACCCATTATTGGCTTTTAGATAAAGACAGTCGGCGCTTTCCAAAGTGGGAACAAGTCCAAGATAGACAGAAACAGACGTACATATGTAACCACCAAATGGAGCAAACTAAGCATATATGTATATATGACTATTTAAGTCTACTTTCCAACCTTTTGTTCCACTTCGACCATATTTTATTCTATTCTTAATTAATTCTCTCACACATATTCGTTGAAGAAAATTAACTGGCCTGGAGTCCTGGGCACGTTAATTAATTTGTTTGCATGTTTAAAAATTTAAATTGCAATAACGCGTTTTTTTCTTTTCTTGGGCTATACCACAATATAATAAAAAGTTTTATTATATCATGGGAGTACCTTCCGTACCATGACAAAGCTTGAAATTGAACAGGTCTTCATCTAGTTAGCTAGCTAGGCTTCAGACCTGTTCGCGGCCTATAATGAGCCAACTAATTAATCCGATTTAATTACATGATTATTCTGGAAATCATAAGCACTAGGTACCTAGCTAATTATATATTTGATAACTTGAAGTGTATTAATAAGTGACAAGTGTAATATATATTCGCCTGGGCTTTTATAATTATTACTGCAGCCAAATCAAGCTTAGTCACTAAATTAACCAATCAATTTATGTTGGTGAGCGGAAACATAATTATGTTCGTACCTTTTATAATATTTTCACTAATGCTTCTCTCTTTTTTGGTCAATTAGGAACCTATAATTATTAGCTAGTCCTTAATGACTCCAATAATATTCTTAGCTATCTCTGAAAAAGTTTATGATCACTTAACTAGAAGATTCATCACCATTTCAAATAATTTGTGGCTAATTTACTCCCAGCTTGTCTGTCTCTTTAGTACGATCAAATACCATTAATTTAGTTCAATTTTAGCTTCCATTTTGTCCATATATTCTTTTTTAATTTTAATTAATTTCCATTTCTTCTAAAGTTAATTTCCAGTTTTAGGTCCAATATATACAACTGGGAGTCTGTACAATTAACATTGTTACCTGATTTTCAACTTGGTCTTTAATTTGGATGATGAAAGAATATAGATATAGTAACTGCGTTTATTACTAATAAGAAAGTTTCACTTTTAGAAAGTATATTGAGCCCACAGATAAATATATGATACACGTCTATATATGTTTTTACTTTTGTTTAAATGTTATACTATTAAACTGCAGTGTAGAACCGCGAAGTACGTGTATAAGAAAGAGAGATGAGTTTGTTGAAGCTACGTATACAAGGATATCCAAGCATGCACTCAAGGTTATGCAACTATTTTTTTTTTTTCCGTTAAAGGAAGAAAAGACTGTGTACTATTTTGTTCCTGTAAATTGCTATAGTCTTGAATTAACGAGAATTTCAATTAGGGGGGAATTAAAAAAACAGAGAGAAACAAAAAAGATTTCAATAAACGCTTTGAAAATATCGCCAAATTACCTAATATATCTAGAATATTATTGAATATATAAGATGAGTCAATATGACTAGTTCATATCACAAAGAAAATGGAAAATTGCAAATTGCAAATATTGATAGAAAAGTTAACTTATTCCACATAAACCTTTCAAACTACATGAAAAGCTCAACTTTTATGGCTTGCTATCTCAATATGGTTGCCACATTGTATAGAGTGTGTCATCAAAACTTCTACAAATAACATATTTTATATTCAAACAACAGTGTTCACACCTAATTGCATCCACCGACAATTAAATTTTAGCCATACAATGAAGGAAAGAACACCATTTTTTTAAAAGTAAATATTAGTGGTGTCTTTTAATAAGATTACTAGAAGTAGAAACACCTAGTGTTTATTTATTTATTTATTATTTTTTTTATAGAGAAGTAGAAACACCCAGCTAGCCCATATATAATTAAGCATACACAAGTCGCCGTCATCATCATATATATATATTGAAAACACCCGTACAATTAATATGGCATATATATAATAAAGGGCTCGAGAATATGTTATATCTAACCTGCATTAACAATCTTCAACTAAGACCAACTTTAAAACGAAATAGTATAGACATTTGCACATAATTATTAAGTGTGAATTATATACAGTCATTAGAATTTTCAGAATAATTCTGGAAACAAGCCGCATTCGATAAATTTCTACCAGCTATTCGGACAGTGATATAAAGCGATATATATTAATTAACTTGTTGGAATGCAATTGCTACAAAACAAGCTTGCATATTTGACTTTTAAATTTTTCGATTACTCGATCGGTATTCAATTCTTTATGCCTAACAAAAAAAGAAAAAAAAAAGAAAAGATAACTAAGATCAAGAAGAAATTATAATATATCCATATATATAATATATATCCGCAACAGCTAGCTTTTACTAAAAACACGCTTTGAAATTGAACTATGCAACAATACAGCACCTTACCTACTAAGACATCTTGACTCGCTCGTGGCCTTCGTCAAGTAGGAACAAGATTCAGCGATGTATAGTGGGAAAGCACAATAACAAGTAGAGAAAAAAAAATATTAGGAAATTTATTTAGATCAACCGTAGACTTTAAAATTATTAACAAAGAAGATAGAGTCAGATTGACATTTTTTAATAATATTCTCTAAGCAATAAGTCCAGCCTGTTTTGTTGAATAAACAAATTAAGATGTCCTACTTGAAATTAATGATTAGGGAGATCAGTACTATATAAAGGGCTTCCTCTCACCTTTACCATATTGCAATTCGCTACACAGTATTGAGTAGAAACACAAATTTCTGGCGATAAGAGTTGAGATTGCCGGATATGGGAGGCTCGGGACAGCTGAGGCACTGGCCTCAACTGGTTTACGCCATGGCATTTTGCCTTATAGCCACTAGTGTAGTTGCTGATTATCCTTATAAGCCTTATGTTTATGCTTCTCCACCACCGCCAAAGCAAGTATCTTATCCTCCATACCATTACAATTCTCCTCCACCACCAAAATATGTTTGG
Organism: Trema orientale; assembly: GCA_002914845.1. Taxonomy (NCBI): domain Eukaryota; kingdom Viridiplantae; phylum Streptophyta; class Magnoliopsida; order Rosales; family Cannabaceae; genus Trema; species Trema orientale. Next base: position 585,983 of record JXTC01000097.1, on the reverse strand, counting down.
CGTCCTCCCTACCATTATAAGTCCCCGCCGCCACCATCTATTTCACCTCCACCTCCTTATGTTTACAAATCTCCGCCACCACCATCTCCATCACCACCCCCTCCTTATGTCTACAAATCTCCGCCTCCACCATCTCCATCCCCACCACCTCCCTACATATACAAGTCCCCGCCTCCACCATCTCCATCACCACCACCTCCATACATCTATAAATCACCCCCACCACCATCTCCTTCACCTCCTCCTACATATGTGTATAAATCTCCACCTCCACCATCTCCATCGCCTCCACCTCCTTATGTCTATAAATCACCACCACCTCCTTCACCATCCCCACCTCCACCATATATTTATAAATCTCCCCCTCCACCATCTCCTTCACCTCCTCCCCCTTATATTTACAAATCTCCACCCCCGCCATCTCCTTCACCGCCACCGCCATATATCTATAAGTCTCCACCTCCACCATCTCCATCACCACCACCTCCCTATATATACAAATCACCTCCTCCACCATCACCTTCACCACCACCTCCCTATGTTTACAAGTCTCCACCACCACCATCTCCATCGCCGCCACCTCCCTATGTCTATAAGTCACCACCTCCTCCATCACCCTCACCACCACCTCCTTATATATACAAATCACCTCCTCCACCATCACCTTCACCACCACCTCCCTATATTTACAAGTCTCCACCACCACCATCTCCATCACCGCCACCTCCTTATGTCTATAAGTCACCTCCTCCTCCATCACTCTCACCTCCGCCTCCTTATGTATACAAATCTCCTCCACCACCGACCCATTCACCACCACCTCCTTATGTTTACAAGTCTTCACCTCCGCCATCTCCATCACCGCCGCCTCCTTATATCTACAAGTCACCTCCTCCTCCAATCAAGTCTCCACCACCTCCTAAGTATTACTACAAATCGCCCCCGCCACCATCATACTCGTACAATTCACCTCCACCTCCTAAATACTAAGCATATGGTAACGTACGTGGCCACTTGAATAAGCTTGGATTGAAGCAACATGACGTACTTCGTACATGTACCAATTAGAGTCTTTTTGAACAATAAGTGTATTAAATACGTGGATCTATATTTTATGAATTAATTTGAAACAATGGTTGTACTATTAATTATTATATGAGATGAAAATAAAGAATCGAGATTTATTTTCGTAGCCGTTTCTCATGTATGTTATTTTGCTTATTTGTTAGCGGCTTTTTTTTTTTGGTTTTTTTTTTTCCCCCAATATTCATTTCTCTCTTTGGTTCGTGATAAATTTCAATTTGGTTGACAATATCGCGAAATTTAAGAAGTTTTTAACCCTGAGTTCTCAAGTCTATTACTCGAACTAGCTAGGACCGCCGGAGAAAAAAAAAAACTAGTGGACATTTTTTTTTTTCATTCAACCTAAATTTTTTTTGAAAATTTGTATCTGCATTAGAATATAATATATAAAAATATTATTTTTTGTTTACATGTTTGTTTATTTCTTTTTTACCAGATAAGTAGTAAGTTTTACACGTCAAACAAACATAGTTACATAAATGGGAAAAAAAGGACTACTTTAAAATGTGTCCCACAAAAAAATATGGTCATTTTTATGACACAAAAATATCATGGGTTGAAATTAAGAAAAATAGTGTGATTAGGTAATATTATAGTTAATTGCTATTGACCAACCAAATTAAACTTGCGGGCAATACATAAAATTATTAATTTTAAGTAGTATATTATTCAACTTTTTTTTAATAAAATAATAAATATATTTATTATTAGTTTTAAGTCGGATATAATACAGTATTTTAAAAAGAAAATAACAGAATATATTTTAAAATTAATAATTTAAAAAATATCATTTTAGTGAGCTCCAAAGTCAGCAACTGAGTTCCAAAATTTTCAGAGGCAACATTTAATTAGTTTCGCCTTTTTGCTCAAGTCAACAGTCGCATTGAAAAGTTCACCTTTTTTGACCCAATCGTATAGCCTTCAATAGGTACTTGCAAAAAGTTTTCAATTTTATCTTGCACGTACACTTTTTCACTCGTTCGATGATCTCTTCGTTATGGTTGAGGAAAATTCAGGCACCAATAGTTAGTACATGTCATTTTCTTAGTGAATTATAAAGTACGTCGTCGTACTTGTACCATATCATGGTAGAGAAAGAGAACGTGACTTGTATCATATACTCTCCATTTTAACAGCAAGTAATTAATCGCACATTGTATCTTAATAAATATTAAGGTAGATATTAGATCATATATATGTAGCCTTTTAGATGATTATATATATAATGGGCACTAATTCAGTAAGTATTTTTTTTTTAACTATCAATTTGGTCAATGAAAATTTATCATGCATATTTTTTTATTATAAAAAATAAGTGAGAGAAATAACATTAATAATGCACGTCTTTTCATATAATTTATTATAACCAAGAATGATCAACTTTTCGGACATGATAAAATGCTTTCATATAATTAATTATCAAGAAAAAATTATAAAATGATAAAACATAAATAAAAGAGTAACATAGAACTAAATCATATTCTTTTAAAAATTTCCAGTTTATTATTTAATAAAATGTTTAGAATGATATTAAAAATTTTCAAAACAATTATTTTTAGTCGTGAAAAAACAATCAACAACACTAGTGATGACATAAGGAAAATGTTGTAAAATGTTAAGACTTTCCACCACCCATTCAATGACATTTCAAAAAATGTCATTAAAATGTATTCATGACTCATTTTAAATGTCACTGAAGGACTTATTTGTTGTAGTGATACTTTACTTTCGTCTGCTCCTAAATGTAATTGATGCGGTTTTAATTAGTTCTGCACCGCAAGTTTTATATATCATGTGTTAATATCTGAATAAATAATCGTTGCCGCTTATTATTCCCTTTTTTTGACCATACCATCTCAAATGAGAAAATCGATTGAGAATATGAGGATTTAAAACATGAATTGATTATGCGCGCTTTGCCGCCATTTTTTCGTGCAACTATATTAATATATATATAAATATAATAAGGGATAATTATAAAAAAATACCCTCATATTTGGATGTTTAGTAATTTAAACCCTGAAGTTTAGATTCCGTAAAATAATACCCTCAAATTACGAATTTCTGAAAATTAATACCCTGTGTTAATTTTTAACTGATAAAATACAATAATATTCTCAAAATTAAGATGAATAATATGGATTAATCTAGTTTTAATTGAGGATATTATTATTTTTTCGTTCCTAAAATTGGTCAAAAAATNAAAACATTCTAAGTTCTCTTTCCTTCTAAATTCTCTCTGTGGCAGTTATCTAGTGTAGTTAGTTAGTAGTTGAGTCTTAGTCTTAGTTCTTCCATTTGTGTGGTCAAGTTCTTAGTCTTTGGTGATAGTCTTTAGACAAGCTCAATTCGACCGAGTAATGATGAGGTGCTAGTCAGCTGCTCTATAACTGTTATATCATGGGAGACAGACGATGTTCCACCTTAAACTCCACCTATGAGAGGTGAATCTGTTTTAAGGATATTGTGTGTAACACGAGCCTCGATTCCATTATCCTCACCAAACTCTGACTACCGCTTAAGAATATTGGTTTATTTCTTAAACTAATTAATTTGATTCTATTGTATGAAATTTTTTATTTATTTATTTATATCAAATTCCAGTTATTTGTTTATTCTTTATTATATTGTGTGGGCTAACACATAGATGATCTAATATGCATATCTCTTTTCTATCACTGACCCTCTTCTAAATAGACACTTTTTTCAAATTTAATAGCTAAATGTTTGTTTTGGGGTATTACTATAGTTATTAGAAATTAACTTTAGCCTTAAAAAAAAAAGGAAAAACAAAGATGATGTGTCAAGATCCTATTAGACTCTATTATCAAGCATGAGGTGTTAACACTGAAGTGAGGAAAAAAGCTTTGCCACTTAGCAACTTGGACACTTGTCAAGCATCAAAAAGACTCTCAACCATGAGCTGTCTACAATCTTGCCACAGAGTTATTTTCTAAAAGGCAGTTAAACTTCTCAGCTTATCTGGTTATCTTATATATCCATATATATATACATGCCTAAACACTTGTAATGATACGTTTTTGGAGGATACAAATCCTAAAGACAATATTATATCTCTTTGTTCCTCCTCTCATCTGAACTCTCTCCGACTCTCTTCTTTCTATATTTATTATTTTAATTTCAGCAAATCCTATGCATATATCTCTCTCAGATCTTTTTATCCAAATCTACCCATCTAAAGTTTTGTTTATTTTCTAACAAACTCCAACAAAAGCATCATAACATCAATCTCCTATATATATATATATATATATATATATTTATTTATTTTTATCTTTTTCCGTTCTTTCATTTAATATTATTCTCTCTTTATTTCTTTTTGGATAATTATTACGTTTATGCTCTTAAATTTAATGATTTTGTTTTGATAAAAATTTCTCATCATAATTCGTTATATGGATAATAAAAATTTAATTCATTTTATCTTTATTTAATTAATGATTTTTCAATGACATCTTAAATGCATTATTATGTATAAATTTTTAATAACATTATTTTTATGTAGTTAAAAATTAGTTTTACAACATTTTGCCCCCAAATGTCATTAAATCTTGCGCGCTTATCAAGTTTTTTAATGACATTTGATGAAAAAATGTTGTTGTACATATTTCATTTTACGAAAACATTTAAGACACAAATGTCATAAACCTTCTGTAAAATCCGGTTTATTTAAAGGGCAAAAGAGTAATTTTCAAGGTAATAGTATTTTAGTAATTTTGATTTTTCTGACTATTTAATTAAAATATCTAGAATATTTTAAGTTAAAGTATCTGAGTTGAACCTGGATAAAATAAGGTCTAGATACACTTGGATTAAAGTGAAAAGAAATTGGAAATCAGGGACTAAAAAGTAAATAAATGAGGGCATAAAATGAAAGAATCTTCTGAATTTTGGGCAAAAGTGCAATTATGATAAACAGTGCCCAATTAACCATAAACTGACACGTGGCACTACAGTTTCCAAAATTGCCTTTAAATCTCTGGCATTTAACATCTTCTTCAAGAGAGGTCCCTGATAGAGAGAGGATCGAAACTTCAAAGTCTCCCTGCCGGCACACCATAGCTCTGATCACCAGATGCACCAGTATACCATCTTCTCTGGTCGCCGACGAAGCCATGAGCCAAGTCCTGCCAGTACGCCATCTTCTCTGCCACCGCGACGATTTTTCGCTCGTTGGGGCTTCGTCCGACGTAGTTTCACGACACCGACGACACGGTTGGATTCTTCTCGTCGTCTCCGTCCTTTTCCAACTGGTATCGGCCGTCATCTCGCCGCCGATAAGATTTCGATAGTTTCAGTCGTTTTTTTAATATTTTTAAAAAGTTATTTTTTTATAATTATGTCATTAGGTAATTATTTTACCTGAGATAATTATATGAGGTGAAAGAAGAGCTAAAATCATGAGTAATTACAGTTGGTAGGCGTTAAAATGATATCCGAAAGCATGTTAATTTTTGAATTGAAAATTTGGTATTTTTCTAATTCAGAACAAAAAGTAGTATTCTTGCAAACTAAAACAGTGTTGGGTTGAAAGTCTGTTACTATTGAGATTGGGCCTTGGGATGAGATTAGAAAAGTATTATTTTCTGAAACATTTATGGAAAAATGACATTTTTATAAATGATTAGCAAAGTTGATAATTTTTCAAATATTTTCAAAAATGATATTTTCCTAAATAGTTCTGTGATAATGATACTTACTGAAATATTTTCAGAAAAATAGTATTTTTGTAAATATTCAGCAGAGATGATATTTGGTAAATACTTTAGAAAAAGTGGATGTTTTTAAAATTAATTCCAAAAAGAGACATTTTTGTAATTCTCAGATTTAAGTCCCGTTTAAGGCTCGGGATCTCGAAACGGAATTCAAACTTCAAATTTGGATTCAATGAGGTTGAGAAACGGATTTTGATATATAATATCGATACGTTTCGAAGTGACACAAATTCCGAGGCTCGTGAATAATGTCGTTTTGCGTGCCACAAGCCGAGTCCCGTCCTAGGACCCATTTTTAACAAATTATATATCTAACCTAGCATTTTTAGGTACCCTGAGTTCAGTGGTGATCTCTATTTTTCAATCTGAGGGTCCATTGGAAAAGTCACTTTTTCAAATGAGCTTACCGGGATCCTAAAAACAACCGTTCGAGCACCCAAGTAACCAACGTGAGATTTTTCGAATATTGTTAGCTTGATAAATACCATCTCGAGGTACGGGTTCAATTATCTAGTTTTATACTTATTTTGATTTATAATTGCATTATAATTGATTTATGAAAAATCGTGAATTTTACAATGATTGATAACACATTGGATTAGACTGGGGTTAGACTGTATGAAATTTTATACATATTTTTAATATTATGATTATGGGTTAATACAGCAGTGTGCTACCCATGTTACAGTAAATCCCAGAATAATACTAAGTGGTATTTTTAAGGCGTTATTTAGTGAATATTTTGCGTGGTTATTATATATCTTATTACATGTTGTACATACCGTAAGATCACGCACTTGAGTTCCATTATTGCATCATGGTAGTTTAGATTGTTGGCGAGTTGTTATAGTACTAGGTGAAAGACCTAGGCCCCTATCCAGGTTTTTGGGTGACACGTACTTCTAGGTAGTATCAGGATACTGGGTAGGTAAGGCGTATTACAAGACTGCAATGGGAGGATGACTGCTCACTCGTTTACATTAGTTGACGTATGATATGTACAATTATGCTGGGTACCCAAAAACCTGCCCAGGTTTTTGGGTGACACGTACTTCTGGGTAGTATCAGGATACTGGGTACCTTTGGTAAGGCGTATTATAAGACTGTGATGGGAGGATGAGTGCTCACTCATTTATATTAGTTAATGTATGATATGTACAATCATGTGTTTTTGGTTTTAGTTTTGAATATGTAATTATTCTTAATACTAATTGTTTTATAAACTTGGTTTATAAATAGATTTTAGAAAAAGTATTAACCATACAGGTTTAGTAAAATTGTATCTATTCAAAAAGGTAATTGAATTTCTGCTGAACATGTGAATGCTCACCCCCTTACTTCTCCTACTTTCAGGTGTTAGTCTATTTGAGGTAGTCATCTCGGTGGTCAAACAAGCTACGTAACTTGTACTTGTATTCCTACTCCTATTCTCTGGTAGGTGTTTATACTCTGTTAATTTTCTTTCTTTGTTCAATTATTTAACCAAGATTGATAAATCTAGTAAGTGGATATATGAGGATGGTTTTATTATGAATTTGAGAACTTGATACTACAAATGATTTTGTATAAATTATTTTAGATATTGGACTAAAGTTTTCAGTTAAACTCAATTTACTAAAAATTTATGATTTCTCAATCAGTATTCAAATGAGATAACTGGAAATTTTCTTGAACTTTATCGAATATTTTTCTTAAGTAATTTAAAACTAATAAGAGTTTTAATAGTTATGGAATTCATAATTATTTGAGGACCAAAACGAAATTATCTAATACTTAATTTCTCCTGAATTTCATAAAATTAATATTTTACTAAAAATTATGGCTTTGGATTTCTGGCAGTGACACCTTGTGTCATGAAAAGACTTTTTTGTTATAGTATATATTTATATATAAAATAATATAAATTAATTCGTAGTCGTCTGTAATTTAATTAAAGTAGTTTTCTTTGCATCAAATAACAACAACAAAATCATAAAACAACAATATTCCCATATATATATATAAATCATTCTATTTTAAGGTTCTGTTAAACCAAATGCATTATAAGTTAAGAAAAAGAAAAATATAGCCTTTTGGTAAACTTACATTAAAATATATAAGATAGTTATATATAGATATGATCTATTACATTAGTTGGAGGAAATATCTCGAGAAGCGTAAGCGGAGGTTGAGATTTGAGGCGCCTAGTTGGTTGATTTTGACAGATTATTAGTATAATTAGCTGGTTGTGCATGGAGGAATTATTGTTCCTCGATAAGTAAATTATGATTCGAAATAATTAAGAGAGGTTAAAAATGAAGGAGAAGGCGGAGACATAAAGGCCTCTTCGCCAGTGAACTCGATGAAATTAAGATACATATATATGTACTCAATATTGATGATTAATGTATACAATTTGATCGATGGATAATATGCTTAATTACGACAAATGAGTTATTGGTATGGGATTTGAATTGCACAATAATTTATCTAGAAGAGACTGATGAAGTTCAACCATTATATGCGCAAGTTGTTAAAAAAAGTAATTACAACGACAATAATGAAAAATACTAGTGGAAGAATTAAAATAAAGCAATAATAACAACAATATAGATATAAGAAAAGGTAAACTGGAAAAAAATATCCTGAGATTTGGGTGTTCTATAATTTAAATCCTAAAATTTAACTGCAGAATAATACCATAAGATTAAGAATTTCTGAAAATTAACACTATAAGGTGACTTTTTGAATAACTTTAACTTATAAAAGACAATAACATCCTCAAAATTAAGGAGAATAATAAGAACTAATATAGTTTTAATGGAGAATATTATAATTTTTTCGTTATTAAAATTAGTTAAAAAGTCAGTTCAAAGTATTAATTTTTAGAAAATTTTAATATCAAGGTATTATTTGATAACTTTAAGAATTGAATTGAAGAGAAATAAACAACTAGGGTTTCTTATTGCTAAAGCACTTAGAAAATACATCAGAAAAAGAGTTTATATAGACTAACAAACAGATAATAAAAAGACTAAAATACCCTCACTAAAGATAAATAATAAAAAAAC